>JAVXUP010004838.1:0-25606 GCA_033070095.1 Escallonia herrerae | reverse complement strand
ATCAGAGTATTTGCATAATCTAAACAACAGGCATGCAAAAGACTGGATAAGTATCAAGCTGGATTAAAGCATTTAAGCCTGAACTTAAACTTAATCCAAACAACAAAGAAAAAAACAAGTATGAAAAATAAAAAAAGTAGACACATAGACTATGTTCCAAATATTTCATATAATAAAATCAGTCCTGCTTGTTGAGTTATCATCAATCTCCATGTCTTCATCTTCCTCTTCCTCTATCTCATCCTCTTTGTCTTGCACGTCATCCTCATCAATGAAAATATCCAATCTCCGTCTTTTAGAACATAAGTTAACGGATTTCCCCTTCATTTGCTTCCTTGTTGAGCTTCTTGTAACTTGATCGTGAATTATTTCTGCTTCAACATCATTTCTCACCCAAGTCATATTTTCTACATGATGTTCTACATCTTGTCCACTGTGAGGGTCGCTTGGGAACAATATCTCCTCCTCCGTATCAGCTTCTGCTTCAGCATTTTCACAAAAATCCCTTGGCCGTGTTCGTACGACGACACGCCAACCATGATCTCTTGGATCATCAACATAGAACAATTGTTCTACTTGAGAGGCCAACACAAATGGCTCATCCTTATAAGCAAACTTCTTTGAATTGACAAGTGTAAACCCATAGGCATCAATAGTAATCCCTGTACTTTTGTTAACACTGTCGTACCATTTACATTTAAACAATACCACATTTCCTACTCCAAAGTAATCCAGTTGAATTATGTCTTCTTGTACTAGTTGCTCGAGTATCCAGTTTCTTTCTTTTATGTATATGCATATTTACATGAGTATAAAGATAACTCAAACAAAAAAGTACAACATACGGAAATAGTACTAGTAAGGTCCAAGGAGCTGAGACTAATTGTTTTCTTGGCAATGACTTAATTTTCTTTCGGTTGTACAAGAACAAATATCCAAGTTCACTGTACTTGAAACTCATTCTCATAAATGAAACTCTAACAAGCATAATGTAATCAAATACCATAGTCGCTAAATAGTACTAGTATCATTGGAGCAGTAAATTCAATCATCTCTGAGAAAACCTAACCCAAGCAATTTCAATTCATATTATAGATGCTGAGTTTAGCGTCCAAAAACTATAAATACACATGCACAATGAAAACCTAACTGCATAAAATGTGTGCTAAATCATCTAAGCTGACATTGAAAATTTAATAACACTAATAAATATCTTCAGTTGAATTTGCTACTTCCAGTTGTTCTGTTGATCAATAACAACACTTAGCCTGATCTCTGCTATGTTAATTAATCAACTGCTATGCCACGGTCTCTCACAACATAGCCATATATAGCATTTCCTAGTAATAATACGCAAAAGAAGAAGTTGACAGTCCAAAGGGTACTTTTCTTTATATTTCCTTTGTCTTTCATTGGTCATAGGATTGAAACTTTGCTTCTTGAGTTTCAAGGGTGATATTGTTACAAAAACTACCCACATGCTGCACAAGTTTCAGGGTTGGCATTATATGTCTAGGCGAATAGATAATGAAAGGAAGCAATAGAAGTGAAAGCATTACCTTTCAGTACTTTGGCATAGACATCCGGATGATCTGCAAGATAGTATAGTACAAAGCTCAATGCAATGGCCACCGTCTCGTGGCTGGCAAGAAGCGCACCTAAAACCGTATCTGAAAGTTGTGCCAGGAAAATTGCATAAAATGCGGCCTTAATACCGTTACTGAAAGTTGTGCCAGGAAAATTCATTGGAACGGAAGCTGTGGCAACGGCGAGTGGAGCTGCCGGCGATGGCGAGTGGCGATGCCGGCGACGGAGAGTGGCGCTGCCGGCGACAACTCCACAAAGAATAACAAATAACAAACGGAATCAGAACATATAAAGCTTTCCAAAACATGATTGGAACAATCGATTATACAACAATCGTTGCGTGGGTTAAAGATAGCTACCTGAGAAGATGGAATCCCAAATGTGATCAATCCCGGAAGAATCGAAGCGTCGAGACTTCAATCTAAAATCCCAAAGCGTGTTCAATCTGGACGGATTAATGGAGAATTGGAGAATGGAGAAGAGAGATGAATGAGGGGAAGGGGAGGGGGAGGGGGAGAGAGAGAGAGAGAGAGAGAGGGAACCTGTCGCGGTGAGTCGTGTGAGAGACTGAGAGAAAGAATAGAGAGTCGTGTGCAGTGCAATAAATGAAAAGAAAGAAAAAAGGAGAAAAATTGAAGTAAACCTGGATTTTCTATGCCAACGGTCAATTGAATCGGCTAAAACAATTAAAGCACCGGCATAGATGGTATTTTGGCGCTAGATTTTGGCGCTCATATTTTGGGATGTGAATATAACCTATGGCAACGCCAGAAAGATGACCGTCGGCTTAAACGTTTTGGTAGACTCTATAACGGCAGTCATTGTGGGGGCGTCGGCGTAGTCAACATACAGCAACGGCATCGAGTGACCGCCGACATAGGGCGCCGCGACAGATCACTTTTTTTTTGTAGTGGAAGAAGTTTATTTATAAAGATGAACCGTTTGTGCTGGCCTCTCAAGTGGAGTAGCTATTCTTCTAAGCGATAGTGGTTGGCATGTGGTTATTCACACAAGTCCAAGAGACTTTTGTGAAGACGTAGAAGAGGAAGAAATTGAACATGAAGAGTTATCATCCCTTTCCCCAAGTGAGCCACATGTTCAAGATACAAAAAATATTAGGTGACATTACTTGGGCTGGAAATGACATTGAAGCAGAAATAGTCGAGGACCATCCAACAAAAAGGTTCAAAAATGCACAACCAAGGAGCCAAGCCATAGATAGAAGGACTAAAAGGCGTAGACTTGAGACTCCTTTAGAGATTGGGGCTAAAAAGAAAAGACTTGAGACCTTTGTAGATGATGAGGAGGAGGGAAAGGGAGATGAGGACGAGGGTAAGGAGGAGGAGGAAGTGGCAGACGAAGATGATAATCAAAATGAAGAGGCAGAGAGTGATTCTACGAGTAGTGATTGATTTTATTCCTATGTACTATTTATTTCTGTGTACTATCTATTTCTGAATAAAACTTCTAAATGAATCATGTCTTTGTTTGTTCGTTTATTTTGTTTCTTGTAGTCGTTGAATTAAAGGTTAACTTGCTTTCAGTCATTATCTATTTCAGTTTTGGTTATGCTTATATGTATATTTGTATCTATAGTGTCTCTATGGATAATAGATGGCAGCTTCGAGCACAAGGAGGTCGCAGGGCACAAGTGACATCACAAGATTCTTCCCATGTTGAGATTAACAGGCAGCACAATGTCGAGGTACAAACTGATGCCAATGTCGCTACAATTATCGATCCACCCAATATCGAGGATGAGGCGCTTGAAGCTGAGATGACTAGTCATTTTGAGGGGTCACAAATTGAACCACCATCCACAGTTAAAGCTGAGTTTTGAGAAAGAAAAAGCTGATTTTATACTATCTATATTGTCATAATTGGTAGTAAGAGAAGGAAATATGCTTCACGTAGTACTACGCTATGCATAGTACTCATAACAGATTGGTTGGGTATGGTTAAGCAAAGCATACCGAACTATATAAGTTTTATCCATAGCTTTGCAGTTACTATCAAGTGAGGCCCCTCATCATCTGTATTTGATCACTCTTCACCTATAACACTAGTATTATTTGATTAATAACTAAGTTGAAAACCTCAATGTCGACTAGTGCTTACAGTTACAGAAGAAAAAACAGAAGCTGCTTGGTTGAGCTTGTATTAACTGTTACGTTTAATTTGATCCTTGGTCAGATTAGGTGTGACCAAGGAAGTATACAGCCTGGTATGGAACTTCAGGTCGGTGATATTCTCGTTGTTTGGCATATGCATATATCTATCATACTTCTGATACTTGCCTCTTTTACCATTTGAATTAGATCTTCCTTTTTATTCAAATGATATCTCCTATTGGTACCTCCTATGGTTTATCCTTGAATTTCGGTTCACGGTTAACCTCCTTGATATTCTAATGATATCTCTATTGGTACCTCCTATGGTTTGTCCTTGAGGTTAGGTGCTCGTGTAACATCCCGGAATTATTCGAAATGTTAACACTCACTCAATCACTTACACTAAGATAGAATATCCTCAATCTCAATAAATAATCCATCTACTATCAAAGCAACTAAACCATTAATCAAAGTATTTTCTCGCAATGTACAATTATATCTGGAAACTAATTTAAACATGAATATTTAAAGTATCAAAGTCAGCAACGCATAGGTTCTAACAATCAATACCAAGATTTATTTCCTTTTCTTTCGCTCGCTCGGCTCTAATCCCTATTCGGGCAACTTAATGCCGGCTATGACCTGCGGAAAGGAAGTCAAAGGAGAATGAGCTTTCGAGAGCCCAATCAAAGATTTAAAATAACAAAACGATTTGAACGATTTTACATTTAAGCCAAATAAAACTTTTAAAATGGAGAACATAACGATTCAAACAATTTTTCTATATACAATCAAATGAATATTTTGAAAGGGTTTTCAAAGAATCCCACAACATTTCAATATAAACAAAGGGATGAGTATAACACTCTGCCCGAGTGACAAATGCCAAACAAAACTCTGTCCGAACAGAATCCCATCCGAGCAGAACTCTGTCCGAACAGAACCATGTCCGAGCAGAACCATGTCCGAACAGATTCATGCCCGAGCAGAATTCCATCCGAGCAGAACTCTGTCCGAACAGAACCATGTCCGAGCAGAGCACTCTTCGAATATTTGAAATGGGGGCAAACAAATTTGATCCTGCTTTTGGCATATTTCACTATCACCAGTGGGGACAGATGTGTCCGAAACCCCAGTCTTGCGTGACTTGACTCTGAGAGAAGGGTTTGGGTTCTGAGTCCAATAGCAAAGAGAAGGAGGGCACACTGTAGTCTTCCCACGGTGCTTGAGCCTGGCCCATGGTACTTGGCTGTCCCCAATCACCACCCATTCCCGGCACAGAGGGACCACCATATCCCTGGCTCACTCCCGAAGTCTGTCCCGAGGGATCGGTGTATCCCTCGCTCACATATGGAGGCTGCCACCCCGGATAACCCATTCTCGGGCTGACGCCAGAAGGCTGACCCGATGCTTGGTGTAAAAAATTCCCGCAGCCATATGCCAACGCATCAGCCTGTTGGCGAAGCTCCTCGCCCATTGCATCCACCAAATCCTTTCGCTCGCGCAACTTCTGGAAGAAGGCGAACGGGGCATTAACCTACATCCAGAGAGATAATAAATAAGAAACCTCATACACAGTTAGAATCATCAAGTTCAATTAAAGCACTTATTGGCCAACTTACCAGATTGTATGCCATGTGCTCATTGATCTGACCCCTAGGGTGGTACTTCTCCCCGCGTTCAAACCTTACTGGAGCTACTCTCCTCCGGGTGATGCGGTAGTACCACCCATTGTACTGTTCGATACTGATCACGGGGTCAGGCTCCGACACAATGGCCGCCAGCGTGTCCTGCCAGGAATCCCAAACCTCAAGTTCTCGTGTGCACAAGTCGTGCGCATTTGCCTTGCCAAACCGAGGGACACCCGGTGGGTTCCTGTTAAGCCTCATATCCGGTGCGCCTGCTGGCAACCCCTGCAGGCACTCAAAATGGCGCATGGCGAGATCTGGCAGCTGCCACTCTGCGACCTCGAAGTGGATCAGGGGTGTACGTTGTAACCCGGAGAGCGTGAAGACGAACGACTCTCCCACCCGTCGCGCCAAATGTTTGTACGGTGCCCATTGTATCTGGCCAGGAGATAACGAGTCGAGCTCCCCCCGATAGTACGTAATGTTGTGATGGGGATCGTCTCTCCTCTGGTAGTGGCTGTCCTTCTGGCTGTACTCCCAGGTGCACAACCGAGGCCACACATTATCAGTTCCGTCCCTAAGCGTGGGTGCGCCGGTAGCAAGGTGTTCATAAGACCACACCTGAGAGCAAAGGCAAATTAAATAAAGTATCGTCAAATTTTATTGTCAATTCAACCAAAAAAAAAAGAAATGAGCGAGTAATCAAGAATTGTATGATATACCTGCAATAGCGAGAGACATGCACATATCACTTTGGAGTCGGGCCTCGTTGGCTTGTGCAATGCTCGGTAGAGGTACACAAGAGTTGCGGCTCCCCAGGCATAATCCCCAACCTTTAGCAGGTTACCCAACAACGGTAAATATTTGACGGGACAGTATTCTTCGACGTTGTTGGGAACAGAATTGCCCCCATCACCCACAAGAGGAAAGCTTGTGTGTACAGCACAAGCATCTGATCCGTGTAGTTATCCGGCAGAACCTTGTAGGTATCTACCAACCATTTCAACTTGATACCCCCAGTGCTAAATTGATCCTGGGGTATCGAAGTAAAGAAGTCCCTAGCGGTCCTCTTATTCGTTGCTTCCGACGGAGGAGCTATTACCGGCCGCCCCGTCACCGGTAACCCTAAGATGAACCCTACATCTTCTAGGGTAATTGTCAGCTCTCCGAGAGGGAAGTGAAACGTATTCGTTTCACTTCTCCACCTTTCAACAAGGGCACCTATTAAGTGCCGGTCAAGTTGTTGAAAGATCTGCCCACGCGTGAAAATCCCAAACCCAATCCCACGCAGTAATCTTTTCTGGGTTCTGTTCAATTTCCATTCTTTAAAATTATCGGATACTTCTACCGTGTTGAGAAGTGCTCTTTCCTACGAATTAATACATACAATTTAAGCAAATTAAACGATATACAACGTTCCCAAGAATAACAAAGTTGATAAAATAAGTATCTTACTCCACCATCCCATATGAGCGTACTGATATGGTTTGCTTGGTCATATAATACGGACGGATCTTCTGGTCCAGGGTTGAAATCCATTTTTCGCAACTGAAATTATGCAATACGGCAAGGTTGGAAGCGTAAACATTCTCAAACATACAACGCTAGCACAGTCAACGCTAGCATGTGATCAGATAATACTCACATAAGTTCACATGCTGTGTATATGCAATGTACATAGATACAAACAGACACGGAATGGGATTTTACAAGTGAAATCACATGAACAAATAATACGCAATACACATATATAATCTATATATATGTATAGATACATTGACAAACGCTAGCACAATGTAGCGTTTCGCACACATTCAAAATCATGCATAAGCCGCGATAACAACTCTAGATTATGAACAAATAAAGGATTGGTTTGTGAACTTACGTGGTTGATTCGTCTCTTATTGCGCCGATCTACTTGCCAACGCCGCTAGAAGAATTGTGAGAAGAAGGAAGAAAGCAATTTATAAAGAATGAAATTTTATTTCAATTAAAGAAAAAAAAAAACGGTCAAGAATTGTTATCTGATCCGTGTAGTTATCCGGCAGAACCTTGTAGGTATCTACCAACCATTTCAACTTGATACCCCCAGTGCTAAATTGATCCTGGGGTATCGAAGTAAAGAAGTCCCTAGCGGTCCTCTTATTCGTTGCTTCCGACGGAGGAGCTATTACCGCCGCCCCGTCACCGGTAACCCTAAGATGAACCCTACATCTTCTAGGGTAATTGTCAGCTCTCCGAGAGGGAAGTGAAACGTATTCGTTTCACTTCTCCACCTTTCAACAAGGGCACCTATTAAGTGCCGGTCAATTGTTGAAAGATCTGCCCACGCGTGAAAATCCCAAACCCAATCCCACGCAGTAATCTTTTCTGGGTTCTGTTCAATTTCCATTCTTTAAAATTATCGGATACTTCTACCGTGTTGAGAAGTGCTCTTTCCTACGAATTAATAAATACAATTTAAGCAAATTAAACGATATACAACGTTCCCAAGAATAACAAAGTTGATAAAATAAGTATCTTACTCCACCATCCCATATGAGCGTACTGATATGGTTTGCTTGGTCGTATAATACGGACGGATCTTCTGGTCCAGGGTTGAAATCCATTTTTCGCAACTGAAATTATGCAATACGGCAAGGTTGGAAGCGTAAACATTCTCAAACATACAACGCTAGCACAGTCAACGCTAGCATGTGATCAGATAATACTCACATAAGTTCACATGCTGTGTATATGCAATGTACATAGATACAAACAGACACGGAATGGGATTTTACAAGTGAAATCACATGAACAAATAATACGCAATACACATATATAATCTATATATATGTATAGATACATTGACAAACGCTAGCACAAAGCGTTTCGCACACATTCAAAATCATGCATAAGCCGCGATAACAACTCTAGATTATGAACAAATAAAGGATTGGTTTGTGAACTTACGTGATTCGTCGAATAAAGGATTTCTTGAGAAGAAATTGCGCCGATCTACTTGCCAACACCGCTAGAAGAATTGTGAGAAGAAGGAATGAATAGCAGTTTAGAAGGAATGAAAAAGGGTTTCGAAGTAAAGAAAGGGAAAAACGGTCCGCTACACTGTCTAGCGGACGGTAAGATAATGACAAAGTCAGTCGTCCGCTACATTGTCTAGCGGACGACATTTTGGCTGTCAACGTGGGCCCAATTATGTACTCCGCTAGACAGTGTAGCGGAGGGGGAGCAGGGGCAAAATGGTAAAAAGGATGGTCCGCTACACTGTGTAGCGGACTGCTGACAGCGCCGCAAAAATACGCGATCTGGGCCATCCATCCCTTAGGGATGGACGGTCAGATCGCGCTAGCAAGATCTCCCATTTTGCTAGCGCTATCAACGGATCAGCTTCCTATATATATATATATATATATATATATATATATATATCTTGTAATTGCATGGCATCAATGTTTTCTCTCATCTCGCACCGACACACACCACTCGTACACTCAAATGCCTACTACAACCAACAACTTGGCTGGCCTCTAACGCTCGATCTACAGTCCTCTCATGGCTACTTTTCCGTTTGTCACACAGCAGTCCCATGGCTGCCCAAGTATCTCTCTTCCCTTCGGCAGTCCCGGCTGCCATGGCTTCAACCCACAAGGTACAAAACAGACCTAAACTCATGCAGATCTCACGGGTTCTCTCATGCCTGCACCCCTTTAAACTGTGAGTAGTTTAAGCACAAAGAAGGGCTAAAAGAAAAACTTACCCAAAAAGAATTCGATTGCCGAAAAGTCCTTCGATCCTTCCCCCTTTTCTCTCTCTCTCACCCTCCCTATCTCTTTCTCTCTCAAAATGCAGCAGACGAAGAAGGGAATGGGTGTTGAACGGTTGTGCAACATGATCACAATGTATAATAAGTTGGAAAATTTTCCAAAAATCCCTTAAATTTCAATAGATATTCTAATTTTACCGTAAGTTTCTATTATTACAAACATGTCCAAAATAATTATTTAATATAAATTAATGTGCTAGGAAAATTTTAACGGTTATTACGCTATCTCGTTTGACCGAACGTCGCTATTAAGTACACCACTACTAAAGAAAATTTTTATTATCGCTAAAAGTGTATCGAATGCTGAGGTAGATACTCCGCCACTAAAGATTTCTAAATATATCGTTAACACTAATCATCGCTAAAAATTTAATTAGCCGGCTAGATGATATTATAGTTCGGGGCGTTACAATAGGTATGCAAGAAAAAATTGGCTTTACAAATTTGACAAAACTACAAATGTGTGATATATGCTATTTAAAAATTATACTTGCGAATTTAAAAATTTACAAGTTAGAATTCAGAGATAGCCTTTATTGGCAAAAGAATTTATTGCCAAACTCCCTAAACCATGGGAGTTAGCGAAAAAATAATATGTTAAACTACTAAATGACAGAATGCTTTGCGATTCCTTAGGAAGAAGAATAGCAGTGGTAGAAGAAATTCTAAAGAAATATCATACTGAAGGACATACGACAAGAGATATGAAAAAAGCTCATATAAGTTACAACTGTTGTTCTAAAGTCGATAACATGGTAAACAGCTATCGATGCGAAAAGAACCCAAACTTCATGAAGAAAAGTTAGAAACGAAAAAAGATATGTGAAGAAATGAAAAAAATCTATGAAAAGAAAATTTAATCCATCAAGAGAAAAACCAAAACTATGGGGAAGATATATTAGGAAAAAAATCTAATATTTCGTATAATAAAACTTTCTACATCCAAAAGAAAATCACCAGAAAAGTGTAATTGTTGCTGGTTATGTGGCGAAAAAGGACATAATGCAAATAAATGTCCAAGTAAGAAAAGAAAACAAAATATAAGATTGTTCTTATTTGCCGCAGAAAGATATGAGGCATCATGGCGATACAAATTAGATTCTGAAGACGAAGCTGAAGAGCTTGTTTCAGAGTATGACTATGAGTCTAGTGGTGAAACAACATCAAACGACGAAGAAAGTTTAAATAAAACTTTAAAAAGCGTAGGCACGATCTTCATGATGTCAGAAATATGCGACCATGGAGAAGAAATGATTCTCTTATATAATAACATAATTCGTCAGACCAAATCAATTGAGGAAGAAACTCCACTATAAATCATTGGGAGATGCCTAAAATCAAGGTTGAAGAAATATACAAAACTTCATATTCAGGTTCAGAAGTAAAATGAATATAGAGATATTTGAAGAACAAACCTCTGTAGGTCAGTAAAAAAAGAATACTAGACATTACTCTCTTCAAGACGAATAAGGTAAAACAATACCTTAGAGAATGATATCACTGTGTCCACATTGGCATGATACAAGTTAGTCTTTGTCCATTATTCGAAGATGACAGAGATACGCCAGTAATCTGTTATTATTTAACAGACAATCGGTGAAAAACTTTTTAAAAAGTACTAATAGAGAGAATCCAAAGTAACTTGCATAACGGACTAATTTGTTTTAAATCACAACCAAACTACTCTTCATGTCCTTAAAAAAATCCTTATCTTAATAAAGCATTAAGACTGAGGATTCAGACTCAAGGTATGACTGAATTACGAGAACTATGCAAAAATATTGCAGTGCAATATCGTCTAGTCTACATAGTGGTAAATATTACAAATCCACTAAGTAAAATCCTAAATAGTGAAATAGAACTATTTAAACAAACAAGTAATAATGTCCGAACAATAGAACCAGAGAAATAAATCCAAAGCAACTATTACGACCTACAAATTGGGAGGAGAAGGATTAGCTAGTAAACAACTAGAACACATGCAGATTAGGAAAAATAAAGATGTTGTCAACCTCAAAGAACCAAGGAGATATTCCGTCTCTTCTACACCTTCAACATCGACAAATTCAAAAGGCAAAGGTAAGGAAAAGAATGGTAGAAGACTCAACCAAAGAAGAAGAAACTTCTGATGAAGACATCATAGCGTACAAAGCAGTTACCATTCAAATCAGACAAAGTATGTCATCACGTGTAAAAACTATAACGTGTAATGACTACAACATTCATACATGACATTGTTAAGAAGAACATTAAAGAAAAGGGCTTAACAGGAGATGAGCTTGAAAAAGGTATTCACGTCATGATGAGTATTATTAAGGTAAAAGAACCTCCGAAAAGATAAATACTAAACAGATGGCATTAAGTCCAAATAATTCTTATATAGAATTAAGTTTTGACTTCTAGGGATATCATCCTTATAAAATAGATCCTTTAGTAGATACTAGAGCATTTGCCTGGAACGACAAGGAATTTTACTCTCTGAAAAATGGATCAAAATTAATCAACTCATGAGCATGCGAATGGCAAATGGCGATCACTTCGAACCAGAATATGAAATGTATCATATTTTGGTTACAATTAATGGAAAACAATTCATTATAGAGGGATTAATCCAATTCGAATCTTTAGACAACGATTTTATAATAGGAAATAGTTTTCTAAACACAAGCTGAAAATTGACCATTTATTCTGGAAGAGTTTCATATTGAAATATAACGTCAAAAAATTTCGTTAAAATATGCTACTCAAAGATGTAAATTTGGTTTTCATCTAGAAAAATTAGGAGAAATTCAAAAACTTATCAAGAGTGAGTCTCTCTAGACAGCTCAGTGTGGTGAGGAGAACCAAACAGCCTCATGAAAAAGGTCACTTCAAGAAGAAGAAACCAAGGAAGAGTTACTTAATGACGAAGTAACTAAAAAAGATGACAGTTGGGTTAAAGAAATAAACCAACATTATCAATGCAAACAGGAAAAATGATTCCTAGTCTTGATAACATAAAAAAGATATTAGAAAATAATTTTAGTGATGACCCGCTAGAATTATGGGAAAAAGATAAATTTTGGGTGGGAATTGACCATCAAAGATAATGATTATGTGGCTAACGTAAAACCAGTGCAACATAATATTGAGATGGTCCAGGAATTTAAAAGACAGATTCCTGAAATACTAAAACAAGGTCTAATAAGACACAACGAGAGTCCTCGTTCAAGTCCAGCTTTTATGGTAAAAAAATCATTCAGAATAGGCTAAAGGAAAAGCCAGATTACTCATAAACTATAAAGCTTTAAACGCAGCAACAGTCAGAGATGGCTATAAGATTCCAAAAAAGGATATGTTGATAAATAAAATCCAACTAGCCAATTTTTTTCTCAAAGTTTGATTTAAAAATCAGTTATTGGCAAATCCAAATGGAAGAATCATCAATTCCATTAACTACCTTTAGCGCACCACAAGGATACTATGAATGAACGGTATTATCATTCGGATTGAAAAATGCTCTAGCTCTATTTCAAAGAATAATGTATAACATTTTTAGAGAGCATTGAGACTACTGTGAAGTTTACATAGATGAAACATTAGTATTCTAAAATAAAAAATCAGAGAAGAACATATAAAATCGTCTAAAAAAATAGCATAAGCATTTATTAATCATGGATTTGTACTATTACAAAAAAAATGTGAATGTGAACAAATCACCATTAACTTTCTAGATTGAGAATAGAAGACATTAGAAAAATTGTGCTTCAAGATCACCTAGCTCAAAAAATAAAGTTATTTTCAAAACAAATCAATGATGTAAAACTAATTCAAAGATTTATCGGTTGTTAAATTACACGAGAAAATTCATCCCGCATTTATCAAACCTAACAGAAGCCTTAAGTAAAAAGTTCAGAAAGGGAAAGTGGATATGTGTAGATGAAGATACCCAAAATGTTCTTTGGATAAAACGTCAGCTTAAAACCTCGCCAAAACCAAGCTTGCCTGAACAAGTAGAGAAGCTAGTTCTAGAAATCAACACTTCTGAAAATTATTAGGATGCAGTATTAAAGGCAATACCCCTTGATCAAACTACAGAAGAGTTATGCAGATACTGGAGTGGAACCTTCAGAACACTTTCTTATCAGAATAGATAATAAGTGTTTTAAAGCTTTGTTTAAGAAAAACCTAAGAGATGTTAATCAAATAAGACTTTATTGATAGCAACAATGGTTCAGTTATTATACTTTTAGTGTAGAATATATCTCATCAGCCAAAAATGCACTTACAGATTGCCTAATCAGAAAATTATGCTTTCATGATGCAGGGATTTGTAACTTAAAAAAAAAGACTATTCAAAAGGCCTTAAAAGAAAGGTATGAAGCAGGAGATTCTGAAGTCGATCGATTGAGAGAACTATCAGGAAAATTTGACTGCTACGTCATTTACCTTAAAAAGAAATAGGACAATTCTTTGTCATTCATAAGTCCTCCCTCAATAGTGGAAGAAGATGATTAGAACTACCAACCTGAAAGTCCTAAAACAGGACGATACAAAACTAAGCGTTCAAAATAAATGCACAAATTTAGAATAAAGAGAGTAAGGCTGAAACCTTGATAACAAGGCACCCTAAAGAAATAGGCAAACAAATAAAAAATTACTATCCCAATAACAAGGATCTAAAAAAAAGGGGTTAACTACCAAAGATGAGAATATCTTTTAAAATTAAATCATATTCGATATTTTAAAATACCAACATGGAAATATACTTAAGAACTTTATTTGTAATTCATATTCGATCGCTTTGATATTTGTTTTTTTTGTTTGCATGTGTTGATGTACATGATTCCCAATTTGGAATTTGTGGTCACTCTTGCGACACATCATTATGTTTGTTTTTGAGTTCTTTTTCTTTTTTATTCATATTTATTAAAATTACACATGGATCATGATTATTTACTTTGATTTATTATTAAAAAAATTGTAACTATTATTAACATAATTTTAGTTTGCTTATATCAGTAGAAAACCAATTTGCACCTTCTAAAACTCTACCTAAAAGATCTTAATTTGTGAATTATTTATCTTTGTTTTGGTACATGATTTTCATATTTTATATTTATAAAATTTTATTTTTTTTCTAAAGTACTTTTGACGTGTTAGTAGTGAAAATTAAAACCCAATATGTTAGTATACTGAATAGTTAGAGTTTAGAAGGTGTAGAATTGATTTATACTCCTATAAAGTTTAGTAAATATATGTCAATAATACCTGTGAAGGTATTATTCACATAAAATCTCAAAATATGTCACATTCATGGATTTCACATATAACTGTCATCATAATAATAAAAAGTAAAAAAAAGGCATAAAACTGAAAAGGTCCCAAAATAGTAAATATCAGACATATTTCACATTTGTTACCTTTGTGAAATATCGTACAATTATACACGATGGTTGAAGATAACATTAAAAGAAAGATCATACGGTTCTTTTTTTGTAAATATTATACTACTATGTGATTCAGTAGAAACTTTGTCCATGTCTAGCTTATGGTATAGATTGTGAAAGAAGAGGCTGCAATAATGTTGGGTTAAAATATTCTTTCATATGTTCACTTACTTTATCTTTCTGCTATTCAGGTGATTATAGTAATGCCTAAGTTATAATAATTTTATTCGTTGATTAAGAGTATAAAGCAATTTTACATCAATTATGAGCTACAACATTATTTTAACAATTTCTACTATTTTTCATATTTAGAGTTTGTTTAAGTGCTAGTAATCATATTCCTCATAAGCTTCAATATTTATTTCAATATATAATTTTGTCTCTCATGTTTTTACATTCTTTGTTATTTAGTATTTTCTAAAGTGTAAATAAAGTACAAAACATTTTATCTTTACTTAGCTTTTGCTCTTTAGATTTTTTTATTCTTATCTTGTTAAATATTTTATGTCAGAAAAGTCATAATTAAAGTCTAATAATTTAGTGACGTATGTTAGAGTCAAGAAGGAAAGTTTTATTTCCATGAAGTAAGACAATTAGAATATAGATATTGTCACCGAAACATTATAGTTTCTCTTTTCAAGATTATTTCTATCTTTTAAAAGGTTAGTTGTCTGAAAGGAAGTAAAATAGCTCCACTTATTTCCATTTTTTGCTCTAAGATTTTTATGACATGTTTTTGAGTAGGTTTATTCAATCTGGACAATAATTTACTAAAAGAATTGTTTTTGTCTTTTTTTATACTTTTTTATGTAAATTTTAAATTTCATTGTTGAGGACTGTAGTATATGTCTAATTTAATATAAGGTAAAGAGTTCTATCCGAGGTACTTGTAAAATAAAATTATTGGTCAATAATGCGCCACATAACGTGGCAAACAAAAAAAAATATCTCACACTTATATGGATATGGTAAGCAAAATGAATAGTGTAAATATAATTTGTGATTGAAATTTAACTTTTTTTGTACAAAAACAAAATTAGTACCTAAAATAGTAAAGAACAAAGTAACATTCTAATTTGATGTTAAATAATTGATCTCTCATTATATGCTTCACTTTTTGAATAATTTATTTTGAACTTCTGAATCTTACTAATTTTTTAAGCACTATAACATGCTTTACTATTATAAAACAATTTCGGGATTATACTTTTATTGAATTTCTCTTGATTATGATACTGCTTATATGTGAAATGCATGAAGCAAAATGTTTTGAATTAGATGGCTCACTTCAAGCGAATACGAATAAATCGTAATTTTCAAAACTATCGATGTGATGCTTAAATACCCAACCTTAACACTATTGAAATATATTGAAACTCAAATACACTCATAACGTTTAAATAAAACTCAGCTGGGCCTTGTTCGGGTTACTGAATTAGTAAATATATGAGCGTTGCGGAGGCGACACGTAAGCTTTTTAATCTTCTTTTTCCTTTTTTACCCCTTTTAATTATGCGACACGTTATATTTATTCAATTTTACGACACGTCATCATCTTTGTTTTGACGTTTCATTCTTCTTTTACCTCTACTGTTAATCTCACATGCATCATGACTCTTTATTATAAATTATTATTAAAAGTTTCGGAATTATTATTACTATAAATTTAATTGACTTTATAAGAGTAAAAAATTAATGCCTTCTTGACTCTAACCTACTTAACTTGGGTTAACCATAACTAATTAGGCTAGTTATCCAATGGACTGGCCTAATTAATTTGGGCTAAACTGAATGGACTGGACTGATAAAGTTGAATGGAGAAAATAAGACTTATAACTTATTATCAGGTTTACAACCAAGCTTAAATAACAAAATTTATTTATTAATAAAGATCAACATAAAAAGTTAAAATAAAACTATATAAATGGAGTGACTACATCATGGATCAATCCCAAGATGTTTCCAAGTCGTCTAATCAGACACAATCTATTGACCTTAATTTTATATAAAACCTAACTAGCTGGACTGGTTTAACAATTGGACTGGGTTCTAAGTAGATTGGACTCGACCACTTATTAGACTTAATTAAATTTAAATAGATGAGATTCATTATATTATTAGACATAAATCCGTAATAATAAACTTAATTATCAACAAAGCCTAATAAAAGAAATAAGGATGATAAAATAAAATTACAAAAATAGGATGTCTACGACCGCCTTTAGCCATGAAAACCATAGTAAATAGCCCTATCAAATGAATAACGCCAACACACGTCAGTCTCTCCCTTTTTGTTTTGCCTTTAGATACACTAATCCTTCTCAACAGTCCAAAGATAACATGGCACACGTTGGTGGGTCTGTGCAGTAAAAATTTACACAAGATCCAATCTGCAAAAAACTGGAATCATTCCAACACAGGCAGCAGAAAGTTGAATTAGGTTTTGGATTTTTGAAAACTAACTTGCTCCAATTTAGTGACGACTCAGTAATTAATTTCCAAGGATTAATGGAGTCCATAATATGCGAAGTGGTAGGCCTGTATGTCCAGCTAATTGCCTGCAACGCTTCTCTCTCTCTGTCTCTCTCTTTCCCCCTCTTTGTGCTGACTTCGAACATGGCATTTGCTTGGATATATATTCTGACAAAACGCTCATATTTTATAAAGATTTTTAGTAATTGTCCCTTAAAATTAAAATGTTTCCAAGAAATGTATCATTACTGCATAAAGCCTGCGATTTGGTACTTTTGTGTGCAAAAGGTCGCTAATGTATGTGACGGAGTACTAATTTAGAAATGAAAACTTTTACATCCGTACACACTGCTTCAAACCTCATTTTATCACCAGGAAATATGTACCCAAAAGATTTTTGTGGGCGGTAAATAGAAGAAGTGCATGCCAACCATGTGGTTATAAAATGATTATGTGGTTGAGTTATCCCGGCCCTTAGTGTATCTAAAGGCATATACCAATCTTCCCAAAAAGGACTCGGAACAGTTAAGTATGGACACGAAGCTTTTGCCACAAGCTAAAGCATTCAACGTCTCGAGTATGAACTATTTGGCGAACTATACTGGGCTCTTCCCTGATCCTGGCCTGAACTACTGCCATTCCTCAATGACTCGTCACGATCCCAAGTATGGCTAATGTTCTTGGTTGACGACCTTAGCCATCTATAATGGTCCGGCCCAGGAGGAGCAGCAGCAATTTGCAAGTTCGGCCTCCACTGATGATTATTCCAATGAGAAGCTGAACCTGTTCTTGGTTGCCAACATCTATTTTGCGATGGCTGAGCTGAGCCTCTTCCATAAGTTCTGTAACCCTGGTTCGATTCAGATATCCTCAGGCTTTCGAAACTTCTCGTCTCGCCTTGGCCAAAGACCACTGGTCTCCATTTCTCGCTAGAGTTCTGCCTAGCTGAGCTCGATCCCGGACCCTTCACTTTTTTTCCTGGAGTAGAGCATAGTAATGCCACTCGCTGATCACCAGTGTGTGCAATTGGCGTATTTGTTGCCTTCCCTCTACCAGCAGCTCTCCACCCTGAAGCAACACCTTTAGTTATGATCCCAGGAGATGACTTTTCTTCAGTGCTGCCTGTTTTTTGATACCTTTCTTGATTCTGTGCTGCTCTATAACTGAAAAATCTTCCCAGTAACATTCCAAGTAAATAAAATCAACAAAGAACCACAGATGATAAGAGAGAGGCCATTCACGTTTGTAAATTGACGCACCTATTGTTGGGCCTGCTGCCATGATATTCGTGCCATAGCTGTGTCTCAACTATGTCAGCTTCGGTTATTGTCTGGCACACACGTATCAGCACTTAAAGTAGGTAATTAAGTAGCCATAATGAATGAACATAACCACATCATGCTTGACCAGTAGACGTGCTAATAAAGATAGGTTTCACATTGCATGCCAAGAAATCATACCTTTTCTGGGGCAATGACACCTCCCAGAAGACGAGGTGTGTGAACAAAGAAAGGTGGTGGCTCATAAAACAAGCATCTGCAGCAAATGGAAAAATTGTGTGAATAACATGTTAGCGTCAAGTTAAACATCAAAACAAAGAGTCTTTTTGATCGACATTGTTCGTTGACTTACAGAACGCCGCTGTCTTGTTTGTCACCCTCCGGAGCATCAACCAACTTCAAATGTATGAAACCGTTTACCTCTCCACTGACAGTGATATAGAAAGTTCAGTAATAGTCAGCTAATATTCGCTGAAGTAATTTCCTTCTGTCCAACGAATTAAATATGTGCTGAGATATTATCACATTTTTCTCCAACAAACTTCTATACAAGATTTTAACTTCTTTTTGGATCTTATAGAAAAGTTTAATCAGCAAAATATTTGAGGTCCGTTCCTTTAACTTTTCGACAATGTACAGTACAAATTCACATGAAATGCCCCTGCCTGTGTAGTTATGATTTTCCTTCTCTTGCTGTTTCATTTCTGCCAGATTTTATTTCACAGCTTCCAGTTATATTATCCTAATTTGAGGGATGGCCTAAAACTATTTCGAAATAATGTTACTAAAGGCAACAACAAGGGGTTATAAATTAAATGGAAGAGATTTAACGCAATTTTATTACTTACCTTAAACTAGCATCAATCCTGACCGTATCATTTTCATTTATAGCAGTTTGATCCTTGGAAAGTAACAGAATATTTGAAGCAAACTTGCTTGAAGTTCCCACGAACAACTGATCGACACCATTTACATTTCTCAGTTCCTCATCCCCCTACACGTTAGAATTAAAAGCCTGTATATAGCAAACATCACTGCCAAAATAGTTATTACATTGATGTTCAATGACAGAAACATTCAAACAATATTTTGTGAAACAATATGCCCTCAATGCTAGATGCCCACCTACATTTTCAGTTTAAGGCCTTCAGCACAAAGAATGATATGTTCCTGATTGCATTTATTGAGCCTGCCTTCGAACATATATGTTTATTATTCCCTCGTGGCTTGTTATGCAGCATTTACCTAATGCCATCGACTTTCATAGAATTTTCACAGTATCACTATGAACTAGAAAAAGAACAGAGCAAAAGGCATTTCTAAACATAATTAAAAGCTGCCAAGATACGTATGAGAATGATCAGGTTAACCTTTATCTCCTTCTCAAGCTTCTTGGTTTCAGCCATTAGACGTTCTTCATCTATAAACGGAAGCTTGCAAATGCCCTAGGACAAGGGTACACAATACACTTAGTGTCTGGCGATAGGCCAAGGTCACAAAATATTTACGAAAAAAGAAGTCAATACAAAAGAGACAGCTGAATTTCAGAATCAAACCTGCCACATAAAACGTTTCCCTTCGATATCAACCTCGAAATCTGAACCGTAGAAATTATGAAATACATGATTCAGACTCTTTTATAGCTGTGTAACTCTATGTCATCTCCCAAACAGTCCTTACCAGTGGGATAAAAATCTATTATGTTGGAGCTGTCACTCGTCATAAGTAGTTGGTAGGCTTGAGGAAGGGCATGAGCACTACAAGAGTATTTCAAGTAAATTAGTTATACGGCAGAGAAGTATGTGATAACTTCAAAAGTTTTTACATGTTATAAGGTTACCTCATAGGAGGTAGAACACCCATGAGTTGATCAAAAGGTTTGAAGGGTACGCTCCTTTGAAATTTCACCTTCACTTGTGAGAGTCCTTTCAGGTCAGATGCAAATGGACCATAGTTATAGGGATAAAACCTGATGAAATACATGGGTTACAAGTTTCAATATCGTGTGGCCCAAAATTAACACCAAAAAGACATGTGAAGCTTCACCTACTAAAATATCTTACCATGTCCACGATGGAACTCTTGATAAATAGTATAGAAGGACCCAGCATAGTCCTTCAGTGTATTTTTTCACCTATAAAAGAAATATTTGTTAAAACAAACATTATGCATTTTTTCACAAGAAAAAAGCAAAACAAATCGCCGACTTCAATCAGCATGACGCTAATGCTGCAGAATTTTTAAGCACTGTCCTCAAAAAATTTGCAGACAGGACGCCTCTGCTGTTCCCTTCAAAGTTGAGGGAGAATTTCGGAGGACAAAAAACTGTAAAAGTAACCTCAAACCAGAAACTGAAAAACATAAAGCACAACACTAATACCACAAATTTTCTGGTACTCTCACACTCATCGAGGTTTTCTGCCGAGAATTTTTCCTTGTAATACCTCTGCTTCCAGCCTACCGAGGCCAGCCTCACCTGCAGCAAAGTTTAAAGATGCATGTGTCGATTTCAAACAGCAGAGGAAAAAGCAGAACTAGCAACAGAGAAACTTTGCTCAAGGTTCATACTTTATCTGTCCCAAGCCCGCCATTTTCATATACATCTGCTGTTTTACGCATGTAATTTTTCAACTCTTTCTTTAGCTCTTTCGTGTTTTCCACAATCTGCTAATAATAATATCCAACAGAACAGCAGGCATTAGTACAGAATTACAAAAATTGCAAACTGTTACTAAGCTTAAATAATTAAAACTTTTTTTTGGATTCACCTAATCTAGTCCCTTAGAGATGAATGCTGATTACAAAATGCAAATCACTTCAATAGCAACTGTAAATTTCTGTAAATAAACGTTATAAACTGATGGTGAATCAAAGCAAATATTTGCACCTACCATGATTTCTAGGAAACAGGAGCATTTCAATTATTCATGTTCACTACATCAGAAGAAATTGATAGCTCATACCTCCAAAGTATCAGCTTTCAATCTACCAATGGATGTACGATTCTCGTCCAAGTGAGTGATGGAATCTACAAAATTAGGGGCTTTTCCATTTGTTAACGCACCATCAGTTGTCCATTTGTTGATCACAGATTTTGTACCCAAGTCTTCCTCATCATCCCGCTGAATAAAGATGTTAAATTAATCATATCACTAAAATAATAGGAAAGAAATATCAGCCCTTGAAGTACTCACAGCCTGCACAAGATCAGACAGGATCCGTCTAAGTTTCCTCTCTCTCAGTTCTGATCTTTTTTTGAAAATTTTATCTTCATATGTCCCAACGAAAAGGACGAATTTCTCAACTCTTGCTAATTTTATGTAGCCTCCATGTTTGTCTTCAACCTGCTTTTACACGGGCAATAGAAAGGCACTCACACAAGCTATACATTTTCATTACTAAAAACCAATTTTTACAAACCTGTTGCATGTCGACCATGTATCCTCCCAGATCCTTAAATTTACCCTTGTAAACATGCATTAGCAGGTCAATTGCTCCCTGCAAGTATTCATGACACCAGTACAACGTAAAAGTCCAAAAAATTCTTTTACGCTCTTTACCCTTTGACTTTTTCGTCAAAGCTAGAATACTTATTGAAGGCATAGTTTTCATATAATGTGAAGTGCAAAAGGAGGAGTATTATAGACCTCATGTATTTCCAGTGTTGGTATGTGTGGCAAAAAGTCATTTCCAGCAAAGAAGCAGATGAATATGAAATCATCAATAGTTCGCTCCAGGTCAGGTTCAAAATTATCCGGAGGATTTGTGATTGTCAAATCAAGTTCTAAATACTCTCTCAGAATCCAAACAAGCAGAAACTGCAAAAAAGAGAGATTCAATATCACCTATGCGACTGTGGGACAATGGTTATGAGGTTTAGCTATAAAGCCTTATGAGAACTGCAATACCTGAAAAGGCTTTATAACTGAAGGTGTTTTTCTGTTGACCACCAGTGTACCATGACTGCTATCTTTAGCAGGTTCTGCATACTATACGGAGGAAAATAATCTAGTGGGGATTGGTGATCACATAATAGGTAAAGAGAGGAATAAACTACAAACCTTATGGTTCACAAGTTACATTCACTAATCAATGAGCATAAAGATAAATGCAATATCCATGAACCATCCCAACCCGTTTAGGCCATCCTCTTGATTTTAGTGAACTTGTTACAGTTTTCTCAAAGGTGCATTCTAGAGCTAGTTCTGAGTTTGATTTTGGACCTGAGAAGGCTTTATATATGACTAAAGGTGTTTTTCTGTTCACCACCTGAGTTCCTTCTCACCATTACTGCTATCTTTAGCTGGTTCCACATGCTATACGGAGGAAAATAATTTAGAGGGGATTGGTGATTCACATATTGTGTACGGAGGGAATAATTACAAACCTTACGGTTCACAAGTTATTATTACAAATCAATGAGCATTTTCTGTGACATTCCTGAACCATCCCAACCTGTTTAAAGCATCCTCTTGATTTTACTGGACTTGTTACAGCTTTCTCAAGGGTGCATTCTAGAACATCTTTCTCAAGGGTGCATTCTAGTGCTAGTTCCAAGTTTGATTACTTCTCTCAAACCTGAAAAGGCTTTATAAGTAAAAGTGTTTTCAGTTGACCACCTGAGTTTCCTACTCATCATGACTGCTGTCTTTAGTTGGAACTTGCTCTAGAATGTACCCTTGAGAAAGCTGTAAAAAGTTCAAACATCAAGAGGATGGTTTAAACAGGTTGGGATGGTTTAAGGATATTGCCTTTGTCATTGCGCTCATTGATTAGTAAAGTTAACTTGTGCATCAAAAGGAATGTAATTTATTCGTCTCTATACCAAATATGTGATCACCAATCCCGGCTAATCCAACTGGAAAACAAAAATTAAACGGCCAATGGGTCCAAAATCTGATCATGTACATCTCAATGTTCCCCTTACTGTTATTATGAGGTGTTCTTACCTCACGCAAAATTGAAAAGTGAATTTCATGGGTGCCCAAAGCTAGCATTATCAAATCTGCATCCTGTACTCCCAACAACGAAAACCATTAAAGGAAAGCAAATAAATAAGACAGGCAAAAACTTGTGTTGAGGACCAGCTAATATTATTAAGATTGGCAGTCAAATTGTCCGAGGCGGCGGCATTCACATACCAGACCATAAAGACAATGGCGAGTATTGGGATTTGAGTCTAGTAGTGTATGCTGAAGCCGTATGAAGGACATTATCTTGTGTTCCCCCTCTCCAGGAACATTGGCATCGGAGAGCATCACCTAACAAATTCAAAAGGGTCTGAGTACATTCTCATCAAAACCACTAGCAGAAGCATTTTTATTTCAAAATCTGGGTCAAGAACAATGAGGCAGCACGCGTGCAGTATACCTTTATCGTTTTCCATCCAGGATCATTGCTTATGCGTAGGCGTATGTAGTTTTGAAGTTCTTTTGACAACCTATACATGAATGCTGTGCCTGGCGTGATAATATTGGAATCTGAAACTTCAGAATCTTGTTTTGGTAAAACTTCTTTTCCTTCAGACATGAATTGTCTTCTCAGCCTCTCTTCCTCTTTTTCCTAGATATTCGGGGTTTGAAATTAAGAAAGGCAAAAAGCCAATAACAAACAAGCAGACCTGCAAGAAGTCTGTACAATAATAATAGGTAGCATGACGGTCATATATGTGGAAGATCCTAAGAAAGGAAACATATTACAAGCATGTGATCCGAAGAAAATAAAACTCACGGCAATTTCATTGTCCTTGGACGTTCTAAAACGGCGGGATCTCTGTTGATTCATCTTTGCTCTTGGAGCCACACCATCTGCATGAACAGGTTAAGCAATACCTTAAGAAAATGTAGAAGCAAGAGAACTAAATATCTCATTGTACCAATTTCTGCTAGATTACTGCATACAAAATAGAAATTGTAATACTTGGATAGAGAAACTAGAAATGCATTTCCAGTCTGTAACACGGTCTTGATTGTTTACGGTATCGACCATGCTGCCTAGTGTTCCAAATCATGAAAATGCAATCATACTTCATGATACAGTCACCAAAGTGTTGAGTTTTACCATCATCTTAATTTTGGAATCCCTTTATACGTACAAAATCGTTGCTCAAGGATGATAATTGTGCATGGAGGTTGACTAACACCGTTGAATACATTGCTGAAGGCTGATCTAGGTATTGAAGGTTTCGTTTGAATTGCATTTACTTTAAACACTTACTAAAATTTGAGGACTGGAGCTAACTCCAGCCCTTAGCTATCTATATCCACACAATCAGTTGTTGCCAAAGCTGCAGCCTTAACGAAGATTTTATATTTTTTAGCTCCTCCAACCTAAAGTGTAAGAGATAAACTTGCATGCAAAAGTGCTAGTAATTTCCAAAACAATAGCAAAGTGTACTTGTTTCTGAAATGACTTCCCACGCAGAAGCTAACAATATGATAACAAGGAAGAACTTGAAGTGATGGTACATACATATATGAGCACAACGATGAGAGTTATAAACAAACCCCCCACCCCCCCAAACCTTCCCCACCTTCTTGCGTTCAATATAGAAGTGAACAAGTATTTCAACTGAAACACTAGCGATAAATAGTGAAGTAAAGGAGGAAATAAAGATGATCTCGTACCAATGGCCAAATATAGCAGCTTTCGGGGTCTGACTATGTTGAACAGCCTATCGATATACCCAAAAATGTTTGTGAACACCTCTTCAAAAGTGGTTGGACGAAATTCCTAAGCACACAACGAAACATAAGCCAGTAAAACAAGTAAATTAAAAAGGTTTTGCTTAGAAAAAAGAGAAGGTGAAGGAATTTTAATGGACCTCATCTTCTGGATGGAAACATGGGTGTATAATCCCGTTCATGTCCAGATAGAGGTTATCAAACTCCATGCCATTTGGATTCTCTAAGCTTGTATCCAAACCCTCGCCTCTCTCTTCCTTGGCATTTACGACTATGTTTGGATACTTGTTTACCAACCATCGGTAGAACGAAGGGACGCCCATCTCTGATCTCTCTTTCGCTCTCTCTCTCTCTCTCTCAATCTGCTGTAGATGGGATTGCACTTGGCAAGTGAAGAGGCAAAAAGTAAGAAACCGACAAGGAAGAGACACAGTGAAAGCCTAATGGTGAGGGAATATGAGGTTTATGCGGTGGGACTCGAGTTCCAATTAATTGTTGTATTTTATTCTCTTTCCAACCACTTGAGTGGAATGGGCCCATTGCATGAAATAAGGGTCAAAAGTAAGAATGGCAATGGGATGGATCAAATACAA
>JAVXUP010004837.1:0-25606 GCA_033070095.1 Escallonia herrerae | reverse complement strand
ATTACACTTCCAAAATACCCAACAAGCATTACCTCTCCCCGAAAATGAGGTGAGCCCACACTAACCCGTCAATTTGGGATCCAATTCGAGATTTTCCTTGGGAGGTATCGAGAGTTAGCACATGATTTCCATCCAACCGAATCCAATTCAATTGTTTATATAAGGCATTCTCCGGATAATTCAAATTGAAGCAATTGATATTTGTGCCTTGTCGA
This sequence comes from Escallonia herrerae, assembly GCA_033070095.1. Classification (NCBI taxonomy): domain Eukaryota; kingdom Viridiplantae; phylum Streptophyta; class Magnoliopsida; order Escalloniales; family Escalloniaceae; genus Escallonia; species Escallonia herrerae. The sequence goes on along the minus strand of JAVXUP010004837.1, from coordinate 25,391 downwards.
AGTAAGGAACAATGGCACAAGAATTCTTAAACAATGAACAACCAGTTCATCGGTCATATTTACACTGGTCGTAAACTTTGACTACCTTGCCTTCTAATTCTAGATCGATCACGAACCTAAAGCTTATTGCTATTGGAGTGTTGATTTCTTGCTCGTGAGCAACATGTCTACGAGACTCTGCCTTGTGGAGTTTTGAACCCAAAACCTTAAGTTAAGGTATCCATTTAGCTGGTATTTTGTATCCACGGCATAAATTCATCTTTATAAGATTTTAGATTAAAATTGGCATTAAAAAAGCATTTATAATTTTTTTTCACTTTCAAGCTTTTACCTGAGACACACAGTGTATATGGAACTAAGAATGATGATCGCCGCATTCAATTTCTTTAAAGTTTCTAAAAGAACTACACCATCCAGTGGATTATTTCACAACAAAGTACCTTGAACTCCAATAATGCTAGTAGAATTAGGAATGGCAAAGGGGCGTGTTGGATGCGGATTTTACAACACCCGTACCTGCACCGGTAACTCAAGTCTGCCACTCCACCCTGCCCCGCCATCGAGTCAAGGGATGGAAATACCATCCCCGATCCAGTGGAATATAAGAAAATCCTCCCTCGCCTCGAACCGCCCTGAAGTGAATGACCATCTGCAGGTTTTGCACCAACACACCCCATCCCCTTCACCACAAACACATTCGCATATATCCGCAAATACACAGACAACCATATTCTAACAACAGTGAAATGAAAAATCAATGCTGCAACAAGAAGGAAGGTGAATTAGTAGGGGTTGATATTCTCATCCAAAAAGCAGCCATATATCACTCATATGCATGTCCCTGGAAAGTTCAAATGCTCATGATTGCATCACCACAAACACATTTGCATAGATCCACAAATACAAGCAACGTTCCTGTGATAGCTTCCTGTGTGGGGATCAATGGGGGCAGCAGTAAGGTAGGTGGTTTTGGGTGGGGGGAGGGGGTGTGAAGGAAAAGTGTGGTGCGGCGGAAGAAGAAAACGTGGGAAGAAAGAAGAATAGAGATACAGGAAAAAAATGTTCAGGGTTTTGTCCACAAATCTTATATAGTTGGAGATCAACGGTTGATATTCCACAGGATTATATGTAGGGCTAGGATAAAAACTATCATATAAATGTGGGGCAGGTCCGGGTCGGATACCGGGGCGGGTTAGACTAAATACCAAATCTGACTCGCACCAGTTGCGGATTTATTTTTTAAACCGTGCCTACCCCACGACCTGGTCAAAGTTAAGAAAACCCACTCCTATAGGTCGGATCGGGGCGGATATTCGGCGGGTGCGGATCAAATTGTCATCCCTAAGTAGAATCATCCGAGTAAGTTTTCTAACTATATTAGCCAAAGCAGTAGCAGTAGGAGTAGGACGCAGCACATGGATTCTTAAACCTCTATCTTCTTGATTGCATTTCCACGAGCTGAGAGATTATCCCGGAAAAGATAGATTGAGATGTGGAACTCTGTTCTCCTAGAAATGATAATGTACGGGATTAGACAGAATATCAACCTAGAACGAACCGGATTGGCCATATCCGAAAGGCCCCTATTGAGAGAATAATCAGCCTAAGGTGCCCTCTTTCCATCATCTTCTGAGTTCGACTCGACTTCGAGTGCGGGTAAACCCCGCCTACTATATACACGCTCGGGTTCTAGCTTCGATCCTAGAAAAAACATTGATATTTGGGCTTGGATCACGCGGAGATTCAAGGGTTATTACTTCATTCTTCTTTTTCTTTCTCCTCCTATGAAAAAGATCAATCTTTTATTCCTAAGACAAACAAGCAAGGCAAAATTGAAAGTTGATATTGAAGTCCTACCTATTGGGATAATTTCATATGATTATCCTGTTACAGATCCCAGATCATCCATATAATATTGTCTACCAATTTTCAAGTTATTTGAAAACATGAAACCCCTCTATCAAAATACTACAAAATATACAAATTCGTGACTTTTAGCTATATTCACATCCTTTCATCTAGTTACAGTTTTAAGCTTTTAATGAGTGACAAAAAAGCGTGCATTTGATCGAAAAGGGTGTTAATTTAGTTTGACCTACGTATATTACTGAACACTTGTACTACATTGCCACACATTCATTGAATGACCACTTAACAATGAGAAATCAGCTCAGGGAACTGTCAAGCTGAAGAGTTTGCAAAGGCGTATCCTCTGGCTTATCCAGATCGAGTCCAGTCAAACTGGGAGGCTATGCCACCTTTTCCTTTCAGGCAAAAAGTGTTGGAACGCAGGGAAAGAAAAAGGCTAAACAAGGAACTGAATTCACATCAGGATAAAGAAGAGGGGTATTACCTGTCGTAGAAAAAGATCAGGAGGAATCAAGCATTAAGCTTTGCAATGGATAAGATCTCACCTAGCTCAATATGGCAGCGAATCTATCTTTTCCATGCATGCATCAGCCACAGAAACCAAGCTGGGAAGGAATCTCGATCTGTTTCTCAGCTCCTATATAAGCCATCTCTGTCGTGCAAACTTATGCACCAAAGATCAAGACAAACAACACACATGGCTCCCCAAGCGGACCTTGGTAAGGCTGGCTCAGACGGCTTTGCTCTGTTGGAAAAACACTTCGGACGAACCTCACGGCCACGGGAACCTCAACCCCCTGCCGCCGGTAACTTTCAGGCGAACTCTCGGAAGCCCGCGGCCAAAGAGAGGGTCATGGACTGCATCGAGGCGGTCAATCGTCACGGCGGCCTGCTGGTCATAGAGAGGAAACCGGCCGCACCGTCACGGCCGCCTGCTGGTCATAGAGAGGAAACCTATCCGTGCGGCCTAGCTAGCTAAGAACGGCCCTTAATGTATTACAATAGTTCGAGGTGGTACCAAGCTTTGTAGATGAAGTTTCTATGCTTGTGTTAATAGAAATACTACACATGTATCTCCTTTAGCTTGAATGCAATTCTCGGAATTAAACCGAAAAAATTGCCCTAGCTTTAGGGAGCGTGTATGCTTTGTCTTGAATAGTATGGCTCCCTTTGGTTAGGACAGTATAAAAATAAATAATTATAGTATGTGCAGCCGATGTTTTAGTAACTAATAATTAACCAACTTCGTTCGACAAAGTATACTTAATGTATGTTCTGGTACTCCATATTTTACTAATTTTTGAAATATTTTATGCACTATTTTAAACAAGAGAGAGAATACCTACACGTGTTTATACTAGAAATTATGGCAATATGTATATTGTCTTCCTTTATTTCTTCTATAGATTAATTAGCTAAATAGAGAAGGAAAGGGAGATGCAAGAAATAGAACAAGTGAGTAAATAAAAGAAGTACAAACCACAAAAAACCTTGTTTTCACGTTAAGTTGAGGAAGTTACAAGAAAATCAATCTCAATTGTGAAAATGAGATTAAATGACGATGTTAAAAAAAAGAGAAAAAAAAAAAAGAAACAAGTAAAAAGGTTTACTGTTGCCAGGATTCGAACCCAGATTCCAAGTATTCATGAAAGGAATTGCCAAGTGCTACAATGGATTTTATTACGAATCTTTTGTACTTTATTATTTTGATGACCTTTATTACAACTTCCTAATAACTAAAAAACAATTGGAACCATTGGGAAAAGGAACTAGAAAAGGTCACTTTTGGTAGGAATTGAAGGATCAGGAAAACAAACTATAGATGTATCAGGAATATTTTTTGAGCTTAATTCGACCAAAAATCTCACATCTTAATCTATTTTTCTCGTCCCTATTGTTTCATAATTTAGGTATCGCCTTCTTATTTTCAGCAATTGTGGTTCTATTTCTAAAGGCCATTTACTTTTTTTACAGCATCAGCTTTCATATTTACCCTTCGATGTACATGGACTCATCGTTACCGGTCACCGAACTCTGGTGGCCGGTCAGCATCATATTGGGAACTCCACTGCTGTCTACCACCCCGGATACCTTCCAAAATTGAGAAGATAATGTTGTGAAGTGTTAAGCGCAAAACCTTTGGATATTGAAATGGTCCGCACCAATATAGATGTATATCAACATGTTTGTGGCTTCTCCTTTTAGAACAAGACCGATCTCAGCTGAAAATGGGCCCAAATAGTTGAAAATATACTCTCTCATGTGCCACTTTCTCTTTTCAATCAACAAACAGTGGAAGAAGGAAAGAATAAGTTCAACAAGGAGTTGAACAGATCCATGCTGAACCTGCATTTTTGAGACAAGTAAAGAGATTGATGCTAAGGAAAGTGGGTTCGCAGTCAACGTGGAGGTACCACAAGGAATACAGTACGAGTCAGATGTCAAGTGCGTTGATGTAAGACACAGCAGGGTGGAGTAAGGGTAAAGATCAAGGGCTTCCCAGATAGAGCCTGAGGGTGGTAGTGCTGCGAGGGCGATGGCGCAGGGTGAATACACGATGACAGTCACAGTTCGATGCTTAGGTCCAGAGTCAGCGTCTCGAATGTTCTCTCTCTAAAATTCTAGAGTGAGAAAGTAAAAATATTCCGTCCGTCTCAAATGAATTCTCATTACCCCTATTTATAGAGGTTGAGATGATGATGTCATCAACCAACACATGGCGCTCCCCAAAAGTGACACGTCACCGAGGGGTCCACAGGTGCCAGTACTCCACGAACTATCAGATCGCATATTCACCCGCCCTGTCCTGCACAGCGTCGCTCTGTCTGTCTAGAAAGACTTGCTCCCACAGCGTCTGTGTGGCCAGAGAACTCCCTTGATCTAGCCACCAATCCAAGTTCTTGCAGAGTCCCACAAACCAGCCAGCGGTGGTGAAGACCCGATGTCCAACTGCCAGGCAGATTAGGCGCGATGCCCTCTGAAGACCTGCTCCCATCTTGGAGAGACCCGGGGGTCATAGCCCATAGGGGTGCCAACGAAGCCCCAGTGCCGGAGCACGTAGGCCAATCATGTAGGCACCCTGGTAGAGATAGTGTCCAGGAGGAGTGGCATATCCCTGTGGATGACTCTTTGTGCCGGAGCACTCGGAGCGCGTCGAGGTAGCATCCTAGAGGAGTCATCTACCTCATGGGTCGAGGTAGCATCCCGGAGGAGCTGTCTACCTGGCAGAAGGGGAGTTGAGAAGCTCCCTGGTAGAGATAGTGTCTTAGAGAGTGAGCCTATCCCGCGAGTGAGTCTTTATGCTGGAGCACTCGAAGCGTGTCGAGGTAGCATCCCGGAGGAGCCGTCAACCTGACGGGCTGAGGTAGCATCCCAGAGATGCCGTCTACCTGGTGGAAGGGGAATTGAAAAGCTTCCTGGCAGAGATAGTGTCCCGGAGGAGTCGCCTATCCCCGTAAGTGAGTCTTTGTGGCGGAGCACTCGGAGCGCGTCTAGGTAGCATCTCGGAGGAGCCGTCTACCCAACGGACCAAGGTAGCATCCCAGAGGAGCCGTCTACCTAGCAAAAGGGGAGTTGAAAAGCTCCCTGGCGGAGATAGTGTCCCAGAAGAGTCTCCTATCCCCGCGAGTGAGTCTTTGTGCTGAAGCACTCAAAGCGCATCAAGGTAGTATCCCAGAGGAGCCGTCTACCTGACGGGCCAAGGTAGCATCCTGGAGGGGCCATATACCTGGCGGAAGGGGAATCTTCATGCCAGAGCACTTAGAGCTTCCTGCAGAGATAGTGTCCCAGATGAGTCACCGGGCAAGATGATGTGCACTCCGGAGAGTGGGTCGAAGCATGTTCCACGTCCATGGTAGTGGCGCATGGTGTAGGGAATGAGAGTGGTGCCTGGGGGCATGTAACATGATTGTGACGCACGGGCGCGGTGCCAACGGCATGAGACAATGAGTGTGGCACATGAGCACGACAACAGTCGTCGCGAGATAATACTTAGTGTCAGGGGCACGACATTGTGACAGAGAGCCTGGGGGCACGACTTTATCAACAGCACGGTGCATGGGCACGGCGGAGTTTTAGAGTGCGGCCCACGGGTGCGGGTGAAGGGGGGTGGCGGAGACAACGCGTGGGCAATGGGTGTCGCGGAGATGACGTCTCTGCGACAAGCGATGGGGGTCGTGGAGACGACGTCCGGGCAATGGGGGTCACGGAGATGACATATGAGGGACAGGGGTCGCAGAGATGATGTCCCGGAGACAGGGGTTGTGGAGATGACGTTCGGGCGAGGGACGTCGGGGAGACGACGTCCGGGCGATGAACGACGAAGGTCGCGAACGATGCATAGTCCCTTGAAGAGTAGTGAAGGTGCTAAGGATGGAGGCCAAAGGCCAACCCTTGGGGGAAGGCCAAGGCCAACTTTGGGGGAAGGCCAAGGCCAACCCCAAAGGGAAGGCCGAGGCCGACCCCAAGGGGAAGGCCAAGGCCAACCTCCTTGGGCAAGTGCCATGGTGTGCCGACAAACGACATGCTATGTGCAACGGTCGAAGCGTCATGAGGCGTCGCGTAAAGATGAGTTTCTTAGTGACGAAGTCATGTAAAAAAAGTGAGAAGTGCACGTGACTTAAGTGTGCATGTTTTGACTGGTTGGAAGTGTTGAATATACTGTTGATTGTGCAGATGTGTCGTGGAAATTAGGACCCCCCAGTGGGCCTTCGGGTGAGACCAGAAGAGGTTAGGAACATAAGCCTCCTGTGTGTGGTGTGCGCGAAGGGGAAACCTGAGCTGGTACCGCACTCATAAACACTTGGAGGATTTTTTTTATGTTTGTTGGATCGAAAGTCGTTGACGTTGTCACTGCATGATGATGATGAAGAGTAGGTGGCTCGAGCCACCTCGTGTACCACCTACTACAACCTTAGAATGCTTGGTATGACGACGGGGGCATGATGATTGGGCACAGGAGCTCGTAGTTGGTGCTCGGGCACGGGCAAAGGTCGTCGAAGTGTAAACGCCCAGGCGTGGGCGACGGCGGTCGCAGAGACGGTGCCCAGGCGACAGTCGACGAGCGTCACGGTGATGACGTGCAAGCGCAGGTGATGGGCATTGAATAATGAATAGAAGTAGGTGGTTCGAGCTACCTCGCGCACTACCTACCAGGGCGTTGACGTAGGGGGTCACGACACGGGGCGTGTTCAAATTTGCAAAAAAAGTTCTAAGGATGGAAAAGTACGAGATGGGTAAGGGTGCGCGAGGTGCGCGTTGGTTGTCACAATGATTTTTTTTAAAATGGCGGTGATGGTGTTTGTGTTCGGCCGTTGGGTGAATGTGGGCAGGCTGAAGTTTGGTGGCGGACTTGGTTGTGGTGACATAAGTGTGAAGGTTGTCGCGGGGAGGGGGTGGTTGTGGTTGTGTTTTGGGCCGAAGTGGATGGCTTTGGTCGCGAATGGAATGAAGAGATAGAGAGGTGGGAGGCCGAAATTCAGCCGCGGTGGAGGGAGATAGGTCGGCCTTGATGAGGAAGGAGGTGGAATGTGAAGAAGAAAGGAGGTGAAGAGGAAAGGGGGGCCGAGGCCGAGGTGGTGGTGGGTGATGAAGAATGTAGGAAGAGATAAATGGGGGGAAAGGTGGCGGCGGCGGGCTGGACGAGGGGGGGGGGAAAAGAGGAGAGAGGGAAGGGGGAAGGGCGAACGACCGAGGCTGAGGGGGGGGAGAGAAGTGGCCGAGGCTGAGGGTGGAAGGGGGTGGAGGCCGAGCTTGGGGTCAGCCATTTAGAAAAAGAGAAGGGAAGGAGAGGCGGCGGCGGCGGCGGCCGGGTGCCACGGGTGGGCGAGGGGCGAAGGGAAGGAGTAGTGGGGGGGGCGAGGCTGAGGGGGGTAGGGGGAGGGGTTGTCGGCGATGGGGAGGCAACGCCGGTGAGTGGGGCTGCCGGCCATGAGGGTGAGGAAGATGGTGGCGTATAGGGGGTAGCAGAGCTGAAGGAAGGAGAAAGAGATGAAAAGGGTTAGGTTTTGGGGAGGGACGTGGGTCGGGTAACGGGTCGCGGGTCTGGACGGAATGCTTTTCTTCTGGTATGCTTTTCTTCTTTTCACCAATAGTATACGGTGTACACAGATAGTATATTAGTAGGAATCAACCCTTACGCCCTACTGTTTCAAGTTCCGGTTTGATGGTAACATTCAACCACCTTTGGTCAAGATAAAATATTCAGAGACTGGGTAGACAGATGTGTACGAGACGTTTGATAACAGATGAGGTATTTGCATACCATGTTTATACTACCACAATGGTAGAATATAATCAACCATATTCAGCAATCTGGATAGATATTCGAGGCATGATATGGCGAATGCTAAAGTTAGATCCAACTTTTATTACACTTCCATCATATTTAGACTGGTCGTAACCTTTGACTACCTTGCCTAGCTTCTAATTCTAGATCGATCACGGACCTGGAGCTTACTGCATGTTATCAAAGTGTTGCTTTCTTGCTTGTGAGCGACATGTCTACGGGACTCTGCCTTGTCGAGCTTTGAACCCGAAACCTCAAGTGAAGGTATATTCAGCTGGTATTTTGTATCCACAGCATAAATTCATCTTTATAAGATAACTAAATTGGCATTGAAAACGCATTTATAAAATGTTTGATCACTTTCAAGCTTTTACCCGACACACGTGCAATGTATATGAAACTGGGAATGATGATTGGATTCAATTTCTTTGAAGTTTCTAAAAAACCTCCACTATCCAGTAGATTACTTCACAACAAAAGGTGGAGACGCCAATTTTCAAGTCATTTGACGACATGAAACCCTTTATCAAAATACTAGGAAATACACAAGTTCGCGACTTTTTGGTTATATTCACAACCTTTCGTTTAGTTATAGTTTTAAGCTCTTCAATTAATGACAAAAAGCCGTGCATCTGATCGAAAAGGGTGTTAATTTGGTCTTATCTGTGTATATGATTGAACACTTGTACCACATTCCCACACATCCATTGAATGACCACTTAACAGTGAGAAATCAGCTCAAGGAACTGTCAAGCTGAAGAGTTTGCGAAGGCATATCCTCTGGCTTATCCAGATCGAGTCCAGTCAAACTGGGAGGCTATGCCACTTTTTCCTTTCAGGCAAAAAGTGTTGGAACGCAGGGAAAGAAAAAGGCTAAACAAGGAACTGGATTCACATCAGGATAAAGAAGAAGGGTATTACCTGTCGTAGAAAAAGATCAGGAGGAATCAAGCATTAAGCTTTGCAATGGATAAGATCTCACCTAGCTCAATATGGCAGCGAATCTATCTTTTCCATGCATGCATCAGCCACAGAAACCAAGCTGGGAAGGAATCTCGATCCGTTTCTCAGCTCCTATATAAGCCATCTCTGTCATGCAAACTTATGCACCAAAGATCAAGACAAACAACACACATGGCTTCCCAAGCGGACCTTGGTAAGGCTGGCTCAGACGGCTTTGCTCTGTCGGAAAAACACTTTCAGGCGAACTCTCCGAAGCCCGCGGCCAAAGAGAGGGTCATGGACTGCTTCGAGGTGGCCAATCACCACGGCGGCGTGCTGGTTTTAGAGAGGAAAATTAGGAAACCGATCCCTGCGGCCTGGCTAGCTAAGAACGGCCTTTAATGTATTACAATAGTTCTAGGTGGTACCAAGCTTTGTAGCTGAAGTTTCTATGCTTGTGTTAATAGAAATACTACACATATATCTCCTTTAGCTTGAATGCAATTCTCTCAATTAAACCGAAAAGAAATTGCGCTAGCTTTAGCTAGTGTGCATGCGTTGTCTTGAATAGCATGGCTCGCTTTGGTTAGATAGAATGTATAAAAATAAAAAAATTATAATATATCCCATCGACGTTTTAGGAATTAATAATTATCAACTTTGTTAGGCAGAGTATATACTTAATGTATGTTCCAGTACTCCATATTTTACTAATTTTTGAAAGATTTTTTATGCATTACTTTTAAGCAAGAGACAATACCTCCACGTGTTTATACTAAAAATTATGGCAATAGAGTCTTCCTTTGTTTCTTCTATGCAACAAATAGAAGTACAAATCACAAAAGATTTGTTTTCACATTAAGGTCTCCAACCTTGTTTAGTTGAGGAAGTTACAAGGAAATCAATCCCAATTGTGAAAAAGAGATTAACAGACGATATTAAAAAATAAGAAACAAGTAAAAAGATTTTCTGCTGCAGGAATTTGGACCCGGATTCCAAGTACTCATGAAAGGGATTGCCAAGTGATGCAACTGGTTTTATTGTGAATCTTTTGTACATTATTATTTATATTATTCTTTGTTACAATTCATAATACCAAGAAAAGATTTAGAATTGTTGGAAGAAGAAATTAGAAAAGGTGAATTTTTATAGGAATTGAAGGATCGGGATAAAAGCATAGATGTTGTTGCTGTATTCATGCTCCAATTTTTAAGAGCCCAAAAGTGTCACGAATATTTTTTGAGCTTAACCCCACAAAAAAAAAAAAAAGTCACATCTTAATCCTATTCTTTTTACATCCCGATTGTTTCATAATTTAGTATCCCCTTCTTTTTCAGCAATTATGGTTCAATTTCCCAAAGGCCAATTATATTTTTACGACAGCATCAGCTGTCATGTTTCCCCTTCAAATTGTACATGGATTAATCGCTACCCGTCACTAAACTCTAGCGGCCGGTCAGCACCACATTGGGGACTCCGGTGGTTTCTAACACCTCAGACACCTTCCCAATTTGAAAAGATAACATTGTGGATTGTTAAACACAAGACCTTCATGTATAGATAAAATGGTCTGCACCGGTATTGATGTATACCAAGATATTTGTGCCTTCCCGTTTTAAAAACGCGACCCATCCCGGCTGAAAATGGACCCCAAATAGTTGATAATATATTCTCTCCTATGCCACTTTTTTCTTTTCAATCAACAAATATTGGGAAGAAGGAAAGAATAAGTTCAACAAGGACTTGAATAGATCCAAGCTGAACCTGCATTATTGAGACAAGTAAAGAGATCAAGTTGTAAAACTTTTGACTGGTATGCTTTTCTTCTTTTTCACCGAAAGTATATTTATGGTGTGCACAAAGAGGATATATCAGTAGGAATCAACCCTTTATGCCTACTCTCTTGCAAGTTTTGGTGTGATGGTAACATTTAACCACCTTTGGTCATGATAAAATATTCGCAGACCGGGTATACAGATGTGCATGAGACGTTTCACAACAGATAATTAATGGCATTTGCATACCAAATTTCTACTACCACAATTGGAGAATCTGCCGTATTCAGCAATCTAGATTAGACATTCTCCAGTTTTCTGTCAGCAAAGATAAGTTTTGGGTCACACAAATGTACTTGATATATATATATATATATATATATATATATATATATATATATATATATATATAGGGGACCGATCCACATCTACCGGTGGAGAAATAACAATTTCTCCACCGAACCGCAGGTAAGAGCAGCGGTTGGCCACGTGGCGCAAAAAGGGACGAAAAAGGACGAAAATACTATGAGAAATTCACGAAAATATCACGAGAAAATGAAAAACTCGTGAGAAAATGGTGGCAATAATGCCCAACCGCAACTCCTACATGCGGTTGGCATTATTGCCTTCCGTGACCCCACCCCCTTGCCCCCCCCCGTCACCCCCCTTGCCCCCCACCCCCCTTGCCCCCCACCCCGTGGCCCCCACCCTATGTCCTTTTCCCCCACCCGTGAACCCCCCTTCCCCCACCCGTGAACCCCCTCTTCCCCCACGTGTCATTACCACCCTACCCCCCCACCCCCACGTGTCATTCCCCCCTCCCCCTCCCTGCTGTTCACTCACGGTTCTTCTCTTCCTCTCTCACTTTTCTCTCTATAAAATCCCTCCTCCCCGAATCATTTCTTCCACCCTCCTCATTCTCCCTATCTCACCTACATACAAACAAAAAAAATTTACGCTAGAAGATCGGTGGATAACCGCTAGAAGATCGGTGGATTTTTCTTGAAATATATCAAGTTAAAACAAGTAAGTATTTTTCAATTTGTTCTTACCAATTGATTGTTTAAATTGTGTTACGCTTAAATTGTTCTTACAATAGTCTAAAATTCGTGTTTAGGGCGTCAAAATTACGTTTTGACAAATCGGGGTATTACATTCGAAAAATTCCAAAATAGCGATTTTTTAGGGCGTCAGAAATAGAATTTTTCACGAATTTATAAAAAATAGCTAGAGCTAGATTTTGCCAAAGTACGAAACAGAGACCCTAGTTATTTTCAAAAGATCTGTATCAGGTAAAAATTTCAGATTTTTCCAAAGACTGGAAAGGGGTTAACTGATACACGCAACCTTGTAACTTTGCAGTGTAATTTAAAATATCAAGCCAGCGCGATTTCGCGCGAAACTTTTATGAGAACCCTAGGGTGTTGGGAAGTTCCATTCCCCAGGAATTCGGGCCATTCCGAAGCCGTTAGCTAATTTTTTGGCCGAACGGGCTTTTAAGCGCTCGATCCGGACACCGGTTCGGGATTTTTAGGCGAAAAATCCGTAAAATACTTTTTAGATCAAGAATGAACTCAGGAAGCTTAAAATAGCATTTTAAAGCACTTTTGATATTTTCTGAAGCCAGGGGGTATTTTGGTAATTTGCCACCCCGAGAGGGGTATTTTGGTAATTTTCCCGAAAAAGTTTTCCAACGGACTTTTAAGTCCAGAAATGTAAGTAAAACGCCTGAAATGTTGTTTTGCAGCTGATTGCGGGGCGTAATTGTCGCTAAAGGTGAAAACTTAATTAGACAGTTTTTTCACGAATTTATAAAAAATAGCTAGAGCTAGATTTTGCCAAAATACAAAACAGAGACCCTAGTTATTTTCAAAAGATCTGTATCAGGTAAAAATTTCAGATTTTTTCAAAGACTAGAAAGGGGTTAACTGATACGCGCAACCTTGTAACTTTGCAGTGTAATTTAAAATATCAAGACAGCGCGATTTCGTGCGAAACTTTTATGAGAACCCTAGGGTGTTGGGAAGTTCCATTCCCCAGGAATTCGGGCCATTCCGAAGCCGTTAGCTAATTTTTTGGCCGAACGGGCTTTTAAGCGCTCGATCCGGACACCGGTTCGGGATTTTTAGGCGAAAAATCCGTAAAATACTTTTTAGATCAAGAATGAACTCAGGAAGCTTAAAATAGCTTTTTAAAGCAATTTTGATATTTTCTGAAGCCAGGGGGCATTTTGGTAATTTGCCCCCCCGCGAGGGGTGTTTTGGTAATTTTCCCGAAAAAAAGTTTTTCGGTCCAGAAATGTAAGTAAAACACCTGAAAGGTTGTTTTGAAGCTGGTTTGATGGGCGTTAGGGTGACAATGAACCCCCGGGGGCTATTTTGCTAATTTTACATTACACAAATTTGTGCTTAAAATAACTTTTAGTTCAGGAAAGGGTGTGAGACACCTGAAAAGTTATTTTAAAGAGTGAATTCAGGAAGCTTAAAATCCCATTTCAAAGCACTTTTCAGATTTTTTTTGTCAGGGGGCATTTTGGTAATTCGCATCCCCGATAGGGGTATTTTCGTAAATTTGCAGCGTTAAGTTTTTCAAAGGATTTCTTAGTCCAGAAATGTAAGCAAAGCACCTGAAAGGTTGTTTTGAAGCTGATTTGGGGCGTTAGGGTGATAATGAACCCCCGGAGGCATTTCGGTAATTTGCCGCTCATCGGGGGCTATTTTGCTAATTTTACATTATACCAAATTTCCCGAAAGACGGTGGTTTAAATAAATTTTATTCTTCTTTTATTTAAATCTATGACTTGTTGAGAATGATATAATTTTTATTTTTTAGATTACAGTATAAATATGGATGCAACTGGAGGAAATAATTTTTGTGAAGGTTCTGATCCACCTTACGTTGGTCAAGTTTTTCAAGCACTGGACGAAGTTGAAGCATACTATAGAGCATATTCGAAAACGATAGGTTTCGGTATTAGAACTAAGACGACTAGAAAACGGGCGAATACAGATCAAATTTGTGCAAGACTATTTGAGTGTCATAGAGGAGCACCGCATGTAACTCCGGTCGTTCGGATCAGTGACGAAGGGACAACAAGACAAAGAAAACGGGACACATTTCCGGGTACCGGCTGCAAGGCCCATGTGTATGCAGTACACCGAAAAAATGAAAACCATTGGGTTGTCACAGGAGTGGAGTTGAGCCATAATCATCAGTTGATGACCCCCAGTAAGATTGGTCAAATTCATCAACACCGAGAAATAAGCGCGGCACACAGACAACTAATTTTTACAATGGCCGAGGCTAAAATTCCACCTTCTAAGATGATGGGGGTTTTCTCAAGCCAGGCTGGGGGGATTGACAAGTTGAGTTTCAACGAAGTAGACCTTCGAAATGAACTTCGTGCTCAGAGGAGAGAGTCTTTCGGTAAGAGTGATTCTCAAACTACACTTGATCTCTTCAGGTCCCTTCAGAGTGAGAATTCTGGATTTTTTTACAGTCTCCAACTGGATGATGAGAACCGCATTAGTACTATATTTTGGGCGGACCCCCGTTCTAGAGCTGCTTACCAAAATTTTGGGGATGTTGTGACGTTTGACACCACATACCGCACCAATAAGTACTCTATGCCTTTTGCTCCGTTCACCGGGGTGAACCACCACTATCAGTCAATCTCGTTTGGCTTTGCCCTGCTTAGGGATGAGACGGAGGAGTCATTTACGTGGTTATTTGAAACGTGGCTTCAAGCAATGTATCATATTCCTCCAAAGACCATCATCACCGACCAAGATCTGGCAATGAAAAATGCAATCGCTAAGGTCCTTCCAGATACTCACCATGGCCTGTGCACATGGCACATAAGCAACAAATATCCCGAACGGCTTCACCATGTATATGCAAACCATCCGTCATTCAAGACTGACTTTAATACATGTGTGAAGAAATCGTTGACGGTAGACGTGTTCGAGGAGAGGTGGGCCACGTTAATGGATACTTACTATTTGCACAATCACGAATGGTTACAATCGTTGTATGAGATCAAGACACAGTGGGTCGGTGCCTACACCAAGAAGTTTTTTGCAGCCGGAATGACTACGACCTCGAGAAGCGAAGCTATGAATTCATTCTTTGATGGGTACGTAGGCCAGTCTTCAAGTATAGCGGAGTTCGTACTAGAGATGCAGAAAGCCGTTGACAGGCAATTGTACCGTGAGAGAGAAGCCGACGCGGCTACAGTTTGCAAAGAAAGAGCTATACTAGTTTATTCACCTTTAGAGGCTCATGCGGCTCAAGTCTATACCAAGGAAATGTTTCGACAGTTTCAAGAGGAACTACTAAAGTCGAATCAATATGGCATGACAAAGTTGCACGAGTATTCCACCAGAGATATCAAGGTTTATGCTTTGACAAATGTGACGAACTTCGCCAATCCGTGCTCTTCGTCGGCTCCGAGGACCAGACGACATTTTACCGTAGCAGTTTGTAAGGACACCGGGTTGGTTAATTGCAACTGTCAACTGTTTGAGCATAAAGGTATACTTTGTCGACACGCGTTGAGGGTTTTGAGCGCCAAGAATGCTAGTGAAATCCCTCCACCGTATATCTTGGAACGGTGGACGAAGGAAGCCAACAGAGTCCACGGTCACATTCCTTACGTGCCCAATGTTTCAGTTGATTTCGAGCAATCTGAGACGCTGCGATATAATCACCTTTGTAACATCATGCACGGTTTATCAATGGATGCAGCGTCGACATTTGATGGGTACAGGTATCAAGTTGAAGCAGCCGCACGGGATAAGGCTAAGCATGCACAGTTTAGGATGGCATTACCAGAAACTGTGGACACTCCGACTACTCGGACAACTCCAGGCGGTAGATTCAATCGAGCCAAACAGCCAGTCATTGACGGCACTGACCTACAAGGTGAGGAGGACGACATTTTTGATCCAATTATTTCTCAAACAAAAGGGCGAAAACGAGCAATACGCATGAAGAATCCGATTGAAGAAGCAACGGGTCAAAAAAAATTACGAAAGTGTGCGTTGTGTAATAAGATGACTGATCATGACAAGAGAAACCATTATAAAGTGTTAGGTATCGAACCTGGCAGTATGGTCGAGGAGGACGATGATGAGGAAGAGTGTTAGGGTTAATGTTTCAGTTGTATAAATTGAACTTTTATAATGTTTAAATTTGTGATTTGGTTTGTGCAATCTTTAATTTGTGATTTGATTTGTGGATTATTGATAGTTTTGGTAACTCCGTTTTCGGGCACACTTTAGGCCCCATTTGATAGCTTCCGAAAAAAGTTGTAATTTTTTTTGTCACTTTTTTTCCGCTCATTGCACTTCAGGCACGCTAGTTAGCCCATTTGTAAGACTTTCGGCGAAAAACGAGACACATTAATTTTTGAGTTTTCCTAGGAAGGGCCTATTCGGGCACACTTTAGGCCCCATTTGATAGCTTCCGAAAAAAGTTGTAATTTTTTTTGTCACTTTTTTTCCGCTCATTGCACTTCAGGCACGCTAGTTAGCCCATTTGTAAGACTTTCGGCGAAAAACGAGACACATTAATTTTTGAGTTTTCCTAGGAAGGGCCTATTCGGGCACACTTTAGGCCCCATTTGATAGCTTCCGAAAAAAGTTGTAATTTTTTTTGTCACTTTTTTTCGAATGCCATCATATGAAAGGTATATTCGCGCACATTTTAGCGCCAAATTCATAGCATGCGAAAAATTATGTACATTTCTTTTTGGTACAATTTTTTGTAACATCACAGCAGCTAGCCACGCACGTCAGGATAATGGTAATGAAGGCGTCTAGCTTCATTCTTTTTCAGCTCCCAGGCTATCCTATACCTAAACGTCAAGGCATCCTTCCTAGTCCACGAGGAGTGTTTGAGCACTTCCGAGCGAGCAATGTAGTCCATGTACTTGAGGACGTAAATCCCGCAATCGTGACCGTTATATTGCTTTGGTCGGTCCTTTATCATCACGACCGTCCAAGGGTCACCCTGTGGCCGTCCGCATGCTAGCGAGAGGACAGTAGTCTGCATCCAACAATAAAAACGAGAATCAAGCCTATGAGACAAGAACAATATACTATGAGCCAAGGTCAAAAAATAAATACTAACCACTAAAGTGATGTACTCGTTGTACATCTGTGCCAGCAGCTGTCCAGGCTCGTCCTCCCTTAGGCTATCGTATATGTGAACCGTTCTGAACGCTGGATGGAGAACTAATAGGAACCAGTGGTTTGCATGATGACAGGGTATCATGATAAGGTTCGCATCAGCAGCGGGACATTGATAGTCTGCGTTCATCATGCCTAACACGTTTCGACCTGGTTTCCACTTACTCCTGCCGCCCCCTCGCCTCCATTCTGTGAATTCTCTCACCGTTAATTCCACAAAATGAGTGGGATACATGTTAAGCTTCAAATATTCAGAACGGTTAAAACGTTGCTCTCTAATCCGGAGCAGTTCTATGTAAGCGTTCATGACAAAATTTGAAAGATCTGTCTCCGGCGCCAACGTTCTGATATCCTCATGACCTAGGAATGTCGCAAGGGGAAAGTCTGCTGAATTGACAGGCTCATGCCCGAAGTAGTGCCGGTCGATCCAAGCCATCTTGTCCGACCTCAATGGCTTCGTCGCTTGTCCTTTGTCCGACCGAAAGCTTGGGCGCGAGGCCTGGATTCCTACTTGGGGAACCTGACTCTGGCACTGAGAGTCGTATGCGTTTGGAGGCAAGCGACTATATGGCTCCCATACCTGACTCTGGGGCTGATAGTCGTACGCGTCAGGAGGAGGGCGACCAGACGGCTCCCACACCTGACTCTGGGGCTGATAGTTGTACGCGTCAGGAAGAGGGCGACCAGACGACTCCCACACCTGACTCTGGGGCTGATAGTCGTACGCTTCAGGACGAGGGCGACTAGACGGCTCCCCTTCGTAACCCCGGTACGCAAGACTAAAGTTTTGAACTTCAGTCTTGTACTTCTCAATGGACCTCTTAAGATTGTCAGGAGCCTGCGCGACAAACCAGTCAAACGACTCCAGCTGCTTGAACACCTCAATGCCCTGGTCAACCTAAAAAACATGCATAGAAAATATGGCTAATCATATTTGACAAATGGTCGATAAGGTGCGCAAATAAATTATCAAACAACACTAGCATGACTTACAATGGCCAATGCCCAGAACTGGTCATAGACCTCACGTGGCGCGTACGATGTCTTCTTCACCTGGGAAGGGCGATTCACCCTCGTGCGCGTCACCCTGAGAAACCACTGTAAGTATTCCTCAGTACTAATGCCGTCGTGCTTCAGCGATACAAGGCTATCATACGTTTCCTGCCAGGTATTCCACTGGTGCACCTCGTCACCCAACAAAATCAAGGCATCAGCCACCTCGAAGTTCGGCCCTCGACCACCCCTGTATGGCCGCATGTCTACAGCGGGTTTTGGTATCCCTTGTGGACAGCCAGCTTGCTTCATAGCTCGATCGGGCATCTGAAACTCACATTCTTCGAAGTGAATGAGCGGCACCCGAACCAAACCTGCCAGCACGTACGACACCGGAAGTTGCCAACACCACTCATCCAACAGATGCATCACCTTGCCATATGGCTGCCACGTCACCTGGGATGCATCTAGTATCTCTAGTTCCCCCCGATAGAACTTTAGATGGTGGTGAGGGTCTACCCGTCTCCTCCTCCGGTTGGTCGTAGGCCCCCAGGCCCACACCCTAGGCCACGTCTCATCGGAATCTACCAACGGTTGTGGACGACCCATGGGTAGCCTCTCGTAAGACCAAACCTGTGAATGCAAACATTATATGGAATTAGTAATTAATCCCGAATATATTGACTAAGGATCCTACCAAGAAAATAAATGCTCATACCTGTAATAGAGTCAGGCAGGCGGCAATGGACTTGGCACCGTTTCTCGTAGCCTTATGCAGTGCTCGATATAGGTGCGCAAGGACAGCTGAACCCCACGAATAGGAGTATACCTCCTCAAGATCCTCCAAGAACACCATATACTTCGGATGCACCGTGTTTTTCGAATGCGTCGGAAGTAATATAGCTCCAATAATATACAGAAGGAATGCCTTCGTATACGTCACGAAATCTTGAGGAGTGTATTCATCCGGTAGCACGCCGTACTGCTCTCTCAGCCATTTAAGCTTGACGCCGTTTGTTGTAAGCGCTGCCCTTGGAATTCCCGGAAAATACTGCATAGCCATATTCGCTATGGATGCAGACGGCACGTTCAAAGTAACGGGTCTGCCGTGACATGGGATTCCAAGTATAAATCCGACGTCCTCTAACGTAACAGTCATTTCACCAAACCGGAAGTGAAATGAGTTCGTCTCGCTCCTCCATCGTTCAACTAGAGCGGATATAAGGCAATCGTCGTGTCGAGACCATTTCCCGCAATCGGTGAACAGGGTTAAATTTTGACGGTGTAATAGCTGTATTTGTTCCTCGTTTAGTACCCACTCTTCAAGGTGCCTTGTGCTTTGAATTGTTTCCAAAACACCCCTATCGACACCGTCAAATACGTGCCTCGCGACGTGGTCATCGTCATCGTATAGGATTGATGTATCATGAGGTCCAGAGCTGAAATTCATACCTTTAAGAACAAAATATAATTATAAACCAACTTAGCGTCCATAATATCCATAATATTTACATTCCAAAACTATAACTGGATCTTTAACCTAGCTTACCAACACATTAGCAATAGTCATTATTTCAATGTATTAAAACAAATCCTCAATTCCCACCACTCCGAACGCTTAATTACGCTAGTTCCCACTGAACTAAAAGTTATTTTAAGGTATGAATTTTAAGCTGGATCCTTCCTAACAAAATAGCCCCCGATCAGCGGTAAATTACCGAAATGCCCCTGAGCGTTCACTATCACCCCAACGCCCTCGAACCAGCTTCAAAACAACATTTCAGGTGGTTTACTTACATTTCTGGACTAAAAAGTCGTTTGAAAAACTTGGCACGGGAAAATTACCAAAACACCCCTTGGCGCGGGAAAATTACCAAAACACCCCTACGCGCGCCACGTCAGCTTCAAAACAACATTTCAGGTTTTGTAATTACATTTCTGGACTAAAAAGTCCGTCGAAAAACTTAGCACTGTAAAATTACCGAAATACCCCTCTCGGGGCGGCGAATTACCGAAATGCCCCCTGGCATCGAAAAATATCAAAAGTGCTTCGAAATGCTACTTGAGGCTTCCTGAATTCATTCTTGACATAAAAAGTATTTTACGGAGGTTTCGCCCAAAAATCGCGAACCGGTGTCCGGATCAAGCGCTTAAAGGGCCGTTCGGCCAAAAAAATAGGTAACGGCTTCGGAATGGCCCGAATTCCTGGGGAATGGAACTTCCCAACATCCTAGGATTCTCATAAAAGTTTCGCGCGAAATCGCGCTAGCTTGATATTTTAAAATACACTGCAGAGTTACAAGGTTCCCCGTATCAGTTAACCCCTTTCCAGTCTTTGGAAAAATCTGAAATTTTTACCTGAGACAGATCCTTTAAGAATAACTAGGGTCTCTTTTTTGCATTTTGGCAAAATCTAGCTCTAGCTATTTTTTATAAATTCGTGAAAAACTGTCTATATTTGGCGCCCTAAAAAATCGCTGTTTTGGAATCTATAAATGTAATACGCTGATTTGTATAAACCTAACATTGAATTATAAGGAAATTCAAAATACTTACTTGTTGTGACTTGATGTATTTAAAGAAAAAACTACCGATCTTCTAGCGGTTATCCACCGATCTTCTAGCGTAAAATTTTTTGGTTTGTATTGTTATGGAGATTATGTAGGTGAGATATGAAGTACGAAGGAAGTTGGTAAAAGATGACAGAGTGCAGAAGAAGGGTTCCGGGGAGGGGATTATAAAGAGAGAAGCGAGGAAGAGAGAAGAAAAAAGACAGAAAAAAGTGAGGAAGGGTGGGTGTTTATGCGGTCAAAGGCTGCGGCAAAAAAAAAAATTTCGGCAGAAGGACACCACGTGGGGCATCATGGGGAGGGAAGGACGACACGTGGCATCGTGGGGAAGGACACCAGGTGGGGCATCACGCGGGGGGACGCCACGTGGCAGGGGAGGGGGAGGGACCAACCGCGGGTTGTAGGAGCGGTTGGGCCCTGCGGATGAGGGGAGGGGACGCCACGTGGCAGAGGGAGGGGACCAACCGCGGGTGGTACCAGCGGTTGGGCCACGTGGCAGGGGAGGGGACGCCACGTGGCAGAGGGAGGGGACCAACCGCGGGTGGTACCAGCGGTTGGGCCACGTGGCAGGGGGAGGGGACGCCACGTGGCAGAGGGAGGGGACCAACCGCGGGTGGTACCAGCGGTTGGGCCACGTGGCAGGGGGAGGGGACGCCACGTGGCAGGGGAGGGGACCAACCGCGGGTGGTACCAGCGGTTGGGCCACGTGGCAGGGGAGGGAGACCAACCGCTGGTACCACCCGCGGTTGGGCCACGTGGCAGGGGAGGGGACGCCACGTGGCAGGGGCGGGAGACCAACCGCTGGTACCACACGCGGTTGGGCCACGTGGCAGGGGGAGGGGATGCCACGTGGCAGGGCCATCGCCAATACCGCCGGTTGTCCATGCTGGTGGGCCACGTGGCAGGGGGAGGGGACGCCACGTGGCAGGGGCCATGGGGTTGGGCCACGTGGCAGGGGTGGGGGACGGCACGTGGCAGGGATATTAATGCCAACCGCTGGTTGTGCATGCGGTTGGTGTCCTTTTTCTCCTCTCGCCATTTTCTCACCATTTTTCTCACCATTTCTCGTGCCTTTTTCGCCATTAATGCAGTGGCCGTACACCTTTTTCGCCTTTTTGCGCCACGTGGACCAACCGCTGCTCTTACCTGCGGTTCGGTGGAGAAATTGTTATTTCTCCACCGGTGGTGTGGATCGGTCCCCATATATATATATATATATATATATATATATATATATATATATATATATATATATATATATATATATATATATATATATTGTTGGGAATTTTTCATTATTGATTCTTACCTTATTAATGTTTGTACAACAAGGAATAAGTTGCAAAAAGAATCAATCAAATTGATTGATTGGTTTGAGAGATATTAACTCTCAAACATTGGCATTTAATAAGGTTGAAACTAATCATGAAGTGGGTTCCCACATGGCTTGAAAAATGAAAAAGTTAAGGGTATTTAAATGACTATGTGACATATCATATTGTTCTAGAAACACATGGTATGCATGGCCATGCACTCGCACATGTGCGGTGCACCGCACACGCGCGCGCGCACCGCCGGCGGCGGCGGCGGGGGCGGCGTAAAGGCGCTGTTGGCGCTTTTAGGCGCACTTTGCACTTTGCACGTGCGCATCGTCGCTAGGAGCCCTCGCCCCGAGCCCAACTTAACTTTTTGCGACAAATTCAATCTGTGAGTTATAATTTGGACTGAAACAGTGTAACTGTTCACGAAATTAAACAGATTTTAGATCTATTTAAATTCGAAATGGCACTTGTCTAAGGTGCCTTTTAGTTCAAATATTGCAGCTGTTCAGTGTGTTTACAGATTGTGACTGTTAAGTGACATCTGTAGAATCACTTAACTGTCACAATTGTTTGCACCTGTTCTAGGCACCCTTTGGTGTCTATAAATAGGGCTGATGGTCACATCATTTGTTCACTCCGAATTCTCTCTTGCTCTCTCTCTCTCTCAAATTTCTGTCTGTTGATTGTAATTTGCTGTGATCAACAGAGTTTCGCCTGTTTTATCTTTGGAGGCAGATTTGCTGCTACCCTACGCAGATTATAAGGGAGCAAATACTGTCTTAAGGAAAGAGTGCAACGCATTCGACTCAGGCATATTTCACTTAATTATTCTCCGCACTGCCATAATTCATCAACAATCTTAAGACAATATTTGGCTACGATGGAGAATACTTCAAGGATGCCTGTGATCAACGACATCTCAAAGCTGGCTAAGTTCGATGGCTCTTTCTTTAGGCGATGGAAGAGCAAGATGGTGCTACATTGAAAATTGCCTATGTGCTCACTATTTCTAAGCCTATTGTGGATGAATCTGCAGACGAAGCAATAAAGCAGACTGCTATGAAGCAAAAGCAAAGGTGGGAGGATGACGACACCTACTGTAAGGGCTAAATTTTGGGAGGGCTGTCCAACACTTTATACGACGTGTACGAGATCAAGTACGCAAACAGCACCGCAAAGGAACTATGGGATGATCTCGACAGCAAGTACAAGACGGAGGATGCCGGGAATAAAAATTCCTAATCAGTAAGTTGTTTGACTTCCGCATGGAAAATAGCAAGTCTGTTATTACTCAGATTCATGAACTGCAAATGATTATGAATTTAATTATTTCGGAGGGCCACTCTCTTGACGAGTCTTTCCAAGTGTCTACTATAATTTCTAAATTGCCTTTAGCTTGGAAAGAATGTTGTAAGGAGTTAAAACAAAAGAAGGATGCCATGACCATGCAAGAGTTGGTCAAGTATATCCAAGTTGAAGAGAATTCTCGAAACTTGGATAGACTTGAGTTGGAAGAAAACAAATCCTCCAAGGCTCTTGTAATAGATCATGGCTCCTCTAGTGGCACTAAGCGTAAGCTTGATGGTCAAGCTTATGCTTCTACCAACCGGAAAGACAAGCCTAAAAAGGCCTGTTGGAAGTGTGGGAAAATTGGCCACTTCAAGAAGAATTGCCGAGTGGCTAAGAGGCAGAAAAAGGACCATGCCAATGTGGTTGACAACGAGGACTTCGTTGCAGTGGTTTCCGAAGCCAACATGATGGGGGAAGATGAAGAGTGGTGGGTGGACTCCGGTGCAACCAAGCACAATGCTAAAAACAGAAATTTGTTCAAGGACCTCGAGCCAGTTGCGGAGGGATATCATCTCTGCATGGGAAATTCATCTACAGCTAAGGTCATGGGCAAAGGAACTGTTGTGCTCTATCTCTCCTCCGGAAGAAGCTGACCTTAAAAGATGTGCTTTTTGTTCCCGATGTCAGGAAAAATCTTATATCTGTTAGTATGCTTAATCAGTTTGGATTTAAGATTTTGTTTGAGTCAGATAGTGTTATTCTGACCAATGGAGGGAACTATGTTGGCAAGGGATATGTAACCAATGGATTGTACAAGCTTACTATTGCTAATAAAGATACTAAGTTTGCTTATATTGCTGTTCCATTTAATTTATGGCATTCTAGACTAGGTCATGTTAATTACAAACGCATGAAAAGTATGGTAAAATTGGGTTTAATACCTCAAAATACTTCACCTAGTTTAGAGAAATGTTCAGTTTGCATAAAGGCTAAAATAGCCAGAAAACCCTTTAAAGGGTTTGAGAGGAAAACACAACTATTAGAATTAGTACATTCGGACTTGTGTGAAATGGAAGGTCATTTAACAAGGGGTGGTAAAAGATATTTCATTACATTTATAGATGATTGTTCACGTCATACATACACGTACGTGCTAAGGACTAAGGATGAAGCTTTGGATAAATTTAAAATTTACAAAGCAGAAGTAGAGAATCAATTCGATCGTAAGATTAAAATTTTACGGTCGGATAGGGGAGGTGAATATCTTTCCTTTGATGATCTATTTGAAACTTGGGGAATCATACACCAAGTTACAGCTCCTTATAGTCCACAACAAAATGGTGTAGCCGAGAGGAAAAATAGGACCTTGCAAGAAATGGTTAATACCTTATTACTTACTTTTGATTTGCCTAAGAATTTGTAGGGGGAAGCACTCATGACTTCTACATATATACTTAATCGTATACCCCACAAGGTATCTAATGTCACGCCCTACGAGTTATGGAAGAAGAGAAATCCTTCTTTTGGACACCTTAAAGTATGGGGGTGTAGGGCTTTAGTAAGGCTAACCGATCCGAAAAGACCCAAATTAGGGCAAAAGGCAATCGAATGTGTCTTTATAGGCTATGCTCAACATAGCAAAGCGTATAGATTCTTAACCATGGAATCAACGGAATCCGTTAGCCAAAATATTATTTTGGAATCTAGAGATGCAGAATTTTTTGAACATTCTTTCTCTAGAGAATCGGAAAAGTGAAGACACAGTCAATGAGGATCAAGTTCACCCTACTCCGAAAATGGGGGAAGGAGGTGAACTAAGGAGAAGTAAGAGAGCAAGGATTGAAAAAACCTATGGTCCAGATTTCTACCAATTCTTAGTTGAGGGAAGTAGAAATGAAGGTGATTACTCTCATATGTATAACGTAGAACATGACCCTCTTACATATCGAGAAGCCATAACTTCTCGAGATTCTGACTTGTGGCAAGAAGCCATAAATGATGAAATGAAATCGATAATGTCAAACCAAACTTGGGTATTGACGGATTTACCACTAGGGTTTAAACCAATAGGCTGCAAATGGATCTTTAAGTGAAAGCTTAAGCCAGATGGATCTATAGATAAGTATAAAGCTAGACTTGTAGCCAAGGGTTTT
>JAVXUP010004836.1:0-25628 GCA_033070095.1 Escallonia herrerae | reverse complement strand
AGAAAATATTTCAAGGGGCCAAGATCTTTCATTTTGAATTCCCTGGACAAGTGACCCTGTAGAGCTTCCCTTTCTTCAGGATCATTTCCTGTAACCACCATATCATCCACATACACAATTAAGGCAGTGATTTTACCTTGCTTTTTCTTCAAGAATAATGTATGATCTGAATTACTCTGATGGTAACCAAAAGCTCTCATTGACTTTGTAAATCTTCCAAACCACGCTCTCGAAGATTGTTTCAACCCATACAATGCTTTCTGTAGTTTGCACACCTTCTGACTATCTGTCTTCGGCATCATGCATCCAGGTGGGAGTTCCATGTAGACTTCTTCAGACAACTCTCCATGTAAGAAGGCATTTTTCACATCAAACTGCTGTAATGGCCAATTTAAGTTCGCAGCTAGCGATAGCAAGACTCGTACTGTGTTGATTTTAGCTACAGGTGCGAAGGTCTCTGTATAATCAATTCCATAGGTTTGGGTGTACCCTTTTGCCACTAGTCTCGCCTTAAAGCGTTCAATTGTACCATCTGCTTTGTACTTCACGGTATAAATCCACCGACATCCAACTGGTTTCTTTCCTGGTGGACGATCAATAACTTCCCAGGTTTTATTTTCTTGTAATGATTTCATCTCCTCATTCATAGCTTCTTTCCACCTTGGGTCAGCTAAGGCTTCATGCACATTGTTAGGAATAGATACAGTAGATAATTAATTTACAAATGACCGATTTGATTCTGACAAATAATGGTTTGACACACAATGACTCATGGGATATTTAACTTTGCTACACAGTTCAGGTTCATAAGTGGGTTTAGGTATACCTCTGGTGAGACGCTGTGGTAGCTGTTTTCTATGTGGTTCAGGAGCATCCTCAGCAAGCGATTGGTGTGGTGTGTCAGTTGCATGTGGTGTGTCGAACTCGGACTGAGATGGAGTTACAACTTCAGTTTCTGCATGCTCTTGACTACTTTCTTCAACGAATTTACCCACTTGATTTATAGGTTCAGAGAGTTCATCTTCAGAGATGTCCAAGTTACCCGCATCTTCAGAGATTTGAGTATCTTCAGAGATGTGTACATCCACATTTTCAGCGAGTTCATCATCATAGTCTAGAGTCTGAATTTCCTTCTGATGCTCCCCCTGAAGTTCAGACTCGATGGAAAAGTACATCAAATCTTCATGAAAAACTACATCCAAAGTAATAAACATTTTACGGGTAGGAGGATGATAGCATCGGTACCCCTTTTGATGAGCAGCATATCCTACAAAGACACATCGCAGCGCTCGAGGGGATAGCTTGTTGCGCTGATGCTTATGAAGATGTACGAAGGCGACACAACCAAAAACATGAGGAGGTAAATTCGGAAGGACTGGAGCAACAATCGCCTCAACGAGAGCCTGAGAAGGTGTTTGATAATCAATAGTCCTTGAGGGTACCCGATTAATCAAATATGCTGCAGAGATGAGTGCTTCTCCCCAATATGACAATGGTAGATGTGCTTCGATCAATGAAGCACGGACAACCTCCAACAAGTGACGATTTTTTTCTCTCAGCCACCCCATTCTGCTGAGGTGTATTTGAACAAGTAGTTTGATGAATGATTCCATGTGCTTTTAAATACTGCTGAAGTTCAGCACTCAAGTATTCGCCTCCATTATCACTTCGAAGAACTTGAATTCGTGCATTGTACTGAGTATGAATCATTTTACAAAATTTCTGAAATAATACATTCACCTCACTTTTAGATTTCATCAATTGCACCCAAGTCATCCTCGTACAGTCGTCAATAAACGTAACAAACCAACGTGATCCACCCAAGGAATTGACTTTTGATGGGCCCCAAACATCCGAATGTATGATCATAAAAGGATCTGGACTTTTATTCAAAGCTAACGGAAACGAAACATGATGACTTTTTGCAAGTTCACAGACTTCACACTGAAAACTAGAAACATCACATTTTGTAAATAAAGAAGGAAATAATTTCTTCAAATAACCAAACGAGGCATGTCCTAGACGTCGATGCCATAACCAAATTTTAGATTTTTGCATTTCTCCCTCTGAATCATTCACCATGAGTGCCTGACGCAGCTTGTCCGAACTCTTTGACACCAAGTCCAAGTAATACAATTTTCCTCTCCTAACACCACAACCAATCGTTTGCCTCGTGCGGATGTCCTTAAACACGCAAAAATTAGGCCAGAAAATTACAACACAAAATAAGGCAGTGGTAATTTGGGAGACAGACAACAAATTATAATCCAAAGATGGAACAACTAAAGCCGAGTCTAGATTCATATTATCAGTGAGAGATAAGTGTCATTTCTCCAATAATTGGAGCCGGAGTGCCATTTGCAGTGGTAACGAATTTTTGTGAGGACTGTTTGAGGGTTGAGACTTGTCTAGAATCAAATGTCATATGATCCGTAGCACCGGAATCAATTATCCATGCACTATTAGTAACAGGTGTAGACATATTTAAAGCCTTACCACCATTACCTGCCGCCGCCGCTAGTGCCGAGTGTTGTCCAGTAACATCATCCTCTGTCTTTGTTTCAACCACTGCAGTACTGGAGGTCCTTTTGAACTCTCTTTCGCGGATTGCGGTTATGGTCCAACCATTCTGGATACCCCACAAGTTCATAGCAGCGGTTTTTGGTGTGACCGTTTTGATTGCAATGGGTGCATTTGTAGGTGAATTTATCTGCAGCATTAGTGGGTTTAGGTTGGTTTTGAGAAGGCCGATATCGGGTTACCATGGCTGAAGCTTCAGTCCTTTCTGATTCTTCAACCATCTTTGTGCGTCGAACAGATTCACGACGGATCAATGCATGGCATGCTTCTAATTCGGGAATAGGATCATTTCTCAAAATTTCAGCACGAACTTGTTCAAATTCACCATCTAATCCAGCAAGAAAAATATGCACCCTTTGTCGTTGGACTGATTTTCGATAAGATTCAACATCATTCTCACTCTCCATGATCACTTTATCACGGTGATCTAATTCACCAAAAATTTCAGTTAATTCTCCATAATATGTAGAGAGAGTTCGGCCACTTTGTTTGGCCGAAAAAGCCCTCTGATTCAATACAAACACCTGCAATTCGTCTGATCCATCATAAAAAGCTTTATAAAGAGCTTTCTAGATATCTCGAGCGGTGGGTAAACGAATATATCGTTTCATGATTTCTGGAGACATAGACATCAATAGCCATCTCTTGACTTTTTGATTGTCTGCATACCACTTCTCATACAAATCATCCTCCTTAGTTGGTGGTTGAGAATTACCTCGGATGAATGAAAGTTTCTCCTTCTCTGCAATGTGCATCTCCATAATTTGAGACCACAAATCATAGTTTGTGTCATTGAGTATTATCCCTACTTTGAACGATGAACCTTCGGATTGAATAACAATGGGAGAAGATTTGGTCCCAGATGTTTCAAAATCTGGATTGGTCATGGTTGAGAGCGGGATTCAAGATTCAAGTAATTCAGGCTTCAAGTTTTGTGGCTCTGATACCAAGTAGAAATAGAAGATTTTGGTAGAATAATGTTTTTCATTCATACTCTTTACATTGTGTGTACATGTATATATACTAGTGGAGCAACCAATCTAGATCCTACAATCACTCCAAATCCTATAATCAAGCTTATAACAAATCCTATAATCAAGCATATAACTACTCTTATAATTAAGCAGTCATTATCTACAATACAGGAAAGTCTTCTCTTCAAAATAGGAAAGGATCAATCCAAATCACAACAGATTGTACGGAAAGTCGGGGAAGAGTCCGCTGCTTCGGATTGTTGTGATTTCGATGAGAGTTGTGACTTGATTTCCCCAGGTTTCGAAATCCAGATTGGAGACGCTAAGACTGACTCTGTACCTCTGAGTGAGTGAATTCGAAATGGAAAAGAGAATTTTGATGCTATTGGTTGCAGTAAAAGATAGGAATTTGAAGAAAAAGAGACAATTATGGTTGCAAGAGGATCGCAACTCTGGAATCCAAAAACTTAAGCATGGGAATTCTCGTAGGGTTAAGATGAAATCAAGGATGAAAAAACTTGTGCCAAAGAAGCTACGTAAAACAGATGAAAAATGTTTGGATACAAAAAGCAAAATTGAGGGTTCAGGGGAGGAAGATCGGTGTAGAGAGCAGGAACAGGACAATGAAATGGAATGCATGACAAACTATCAGCATTGCCAAGTGAGAGTTGTGATGGAGTGGAAGAGGTAATTGATGGGGCTTGTAGTTCTGGTGAATCGTCGCGAGGTGATTTTGAAGTACCTGTGGTTGATGAAGAGGATGCAAACTTTAAGATTTAGACAGAGGCTCTCTTGTCTATGCGCAAAAATAAGTAAATGAAACGTTTTAATTTGCAAATGGCAAGTTAAGAGCTTTCTCTTTCTCCTTCTCCTTGTTCTTCCGTATATATTGTTTGCACACGTAGCACTTGTAGTTGGTCTCATCGTATATAGTTGGTCTCGACTCTATAATAACATAAAGGGAAATAGAAAAATTCAAAAAATACAAAGAAGTCCGATAGACTACCTCTCTTATTAACCATGCTGCTTCAAGTTAAAAGTCAGATGTAGCAATATGTGAAATACAAATTTGGGGGTAAGAGATAATCTCAACCAACAAACATTACATAAGCCGTTCAATCTCATCATATTTATCATGTTACAATAATCACATTATATGGGTATCAGAGCAGGACGATCTCATGTTTAGTTACTTCTGCATTTCGACAGATGACCTAATATCGTTGGCCTGACATATTTAACGTTGTTGGCCCGACATGTTGTTCTTTTCTTTCCTTGCATCGCTTGCAATTAATAAGTCTGTCTTTGATATCCAACCCAATCTTAAGGAAAAACCATACTTTTAATAGAAATAGACAGGGCCATTCTTTACGTCTTATTCTTCCATGCAAATTTTGGAATTCTGGCTATTAGAACGGACGATCTCCTATTTTGATAATTGTTTGATTGTCCTACTCTGGTATTAGAGTAGGACAATCCCCTATTTTGAATTTTTTATAGTTGTAAACACTTATTAAATGTCTATTTTGTATTCGCCTTTTTTTTTTTTGTGCTGTGAAGAGTTTTTAGTGGCTCTCACAAAACTTAATAAAACCTTTTCAATGTTTTTTAGTATGTTTTTTTGTGTATTATTGGGAAGTGCACTCAGTTTTTATGTATTATTTTACTTATAAAAAAATTTAGTGACTTCGATATAATTTTTACACCCCTTGAAGGGAAATCTGCATATGTTGGAGTTTATTAGAAAGAAAGAGGGATGTCCTTGTGTGGGTTTGGTTGTTTGCATGTGGCATAAAACCGCAAGTGCTCTTGCTGCAAAAGGGAAAGAAGCATCGCACGTTGTTCGAATTGCATAGATTTATCGTTAAAGGTGTTGTTGTTTAAGAGACTGAAAAGAAAAGCAAGGGGAAGCCTCTACTCAGTACATCCTGTTATTTGTGAAGGAAAGAAAGGGATTGGGGGGGGGGGGGGGGGCTGAATGTATTTATGCTCACTACTGCAACAAAATACAGCATCAAACAGCTGCTTCGGTCCTGTTCAAAAGTGCAAGCATATGCTGGAGCTCATTAGAAAGAAAGCACGTTGTCTTTGTGTGCATTTGGCTATGTATGATAATCGCATGACGTGTGACTGAAAAAAGCAAAAGGGAGCAAATTCCTTAAGTCATGTTGTTCCTTAAAGAAAGAAAATCCAAGGGAGCAAAGGAAGAAAACAAAGAAAAGACGAGAGAGTCCCTACGAAACTGATATACATGCATGCATACTGGCAAGTAATACGGCAAAAAGAAAAGGCAGCATAGCAAGTACATACCTGAAACTTCCAAAAGTTTGCTATAAAAAGAAGATGAAAACCTGGAGGAAGAGAAGGCAACAGGAAAAGCCTTACGCATGAAAAGCCTTAGCAACAAAGGGTAGCACATGCATGCATACTGGCAAGTAATACGGCAAAAAGAAAAGGCAGCATAGCAAGTACATACCTGAAACTTCCAAAAGTTTGCTATAAAAAGAAGATGAAAACCTGGAGGAAGAGAAGGCAACAGGAAAAGCCTTACGCATGAAAAGCCTTAGCAACAAAGGGTAGCAAAAGCCCTACAACACTACCAGGTTACAGGAATTTAGAGTGGAGGATTGTACCTGAAAGCTTGGGCTGAAGAAGGCCTGTTGCTGCAACAGCACTGTAACAGAGTTATCGTACAGATTTCTGTACCCACAGAGTATTGGAAGCTGGAAAGGATAGGCATTTAAACCAAGACTACAAGTCCTAGTATGATTATAAGTCTGCAAAGGTTGAGATTATATCAACTACAAGCCACAAGTCCTACTAGGATTATAGTACTAATGGTTTAGGTACATTCTAATAAAAGTGTTGACAAAGGGAATTGCTGGGAGCATATACGTGTGGGCCTAAAGGAGAAAAATGAAAATCAAAAAGGAAAAGTGTTGTACAAACCCAAAAGACGGTTGAAAAAAAATGAAATTAAAAATAAAATAGTGAAGAATAGAAACTGGGTCCACAAAAATCGCATTAAGGAAAAAAAATCTGCATCAATGCAAAATTATTGCAATAAAACCTTATATAAGACAAAGGGCGTGCAATACAGGAGTGCCTAAATTACAAATGGGCCCTGAAAATTTTAGAAAATATGCAAAAGCCCACAAAAAGGATTCATTGACTCATAAAATTACACGAGGGCTAGGTAAAAAAAAGGAAAAATCAATCAGTGATCAACAAAGAAGGACATCCACCTCATATACAAGTGAAGAAGGAAAATCCGCCTTATATACAACTAAAGATAGTGGTAGCAACTCCTAGAAGGAGTAGCAGCTCATAAAAGGAGGTGTTATACAACGAAGCAACTCATCTTATATAGCTGGGCTCATGGGTGAAGTGCCAAGAAATCATGATTCGTGTAAGCAACATGGGCTTCCACAAATCACGAGGAGGCATTTGTTGGCACTTAAATTTTAACCCAAAATTTATTTTGGATTTGTACTGGACGGTTCGGACAAGGTAAGTAGGTTTTGAACTTTATCAAAGTTCAAATCCACACCATTTGGATTGAATATTATTAAAGGTGCACAAGGTTCTCGGTGGGCTGATATCTTAAGGTTTTGTGGGCCTGACAAGGTTTCGAACACCACTGAAGTTCTAACTAATGCCTGTGGACTTGAAGACGGACTTCATAAATCGATGGGCCATTGAGGTTTCGAATCCTTTAAGTTCGAATCATTCCAACTTTATTTAAAAGTCTGAAGCCCAGACCCAAAAATAAGGGTATTCATCACGTGGTTGAATTATCTTCTAGGGAGGATAAGCCAAATGGAAGAAGACTTATCAGAAGAAACAACCTGATAAGCTTGAAAAGATTTCTGCGAAAACCTCTATAAAAGAAGGAAGAGGCAAATTCTACGTAAGGGAGAGGGGGAAGGGAAGTGAAGAAAGGAAGTTTGAAACAGAGTCACAGAGAAAGAGAGAGAGAAGAGACTAAAAAGTAGAGAAAAACAGAAGCTATACAGAAAGCTTCAAGCGTTATAGCTCACAGGTATAGGGTTCCAACCACTGGTTGGTGGAAAACTTTGTAACTCAGAGGTTAATCCCCGCCCTCAATAAAGTTTTGTTCGTCTCTTTACAGTTCATGTTGGTTTCTTATTTAGTTAATCTAAAATAGGAGGTGTTCGTCGTCAGTTCGTTCGACGATGTAATTAACGATCTCACAGGTTTCTGATAGGAGACGGGATCCCCACAACCATAAAATAAATATCGACACAAAATGTAATGCCCCGAACCTTAAAAATACTTTTAGCAACTTAAAATTTTTAGCGACGAACTATAACCTAGCATTGATATATTATTTTGAGCAGATTATAGCGTCAAATCTGGGGAGACACTATAACTAAAATCTTTAGCGACAACTTTAAAATCAAAGCTATAAATTAACGTTAAAGGATGCTATTAATAGTGATTGAATCTTTAGCGACAATTTTTTTAGTTCATGTATAGACCTTATTAACATGTGTTAGCAACGAATTAGTGTAACAATGTAGGTAATAAACCATTAAGTTCTTTTAATGCGCCATCTTTCATAAATAAATATAAAGGACATTTTTGTAACAATAAAAGTCCTGAGTGGAATTTAAATGGCTCAAGAAATGGTAGCGGGACTTATGGTAATTATACAAATTAAGGTTGATGTAAATAAAGTGTCAGAATTGTGGGCAACCGACCTTGGCTTCGGAAGGCACCAGATCGAGATAAAGAAAGAGAGAAGTAGAGAGGGAAGGAAGGCTTGAAGAACCAAAATTTTTCTGGCAAAGGATCCAAGCTTTCGGTAAGTTTCACACCTTTCTCTCTAGTTTCTTTCATGAATTATTTGAGAGAAGGACTAGATGTATAACCATCAGTGTTAGTTGCCTTGGAATGACGATGCATACGTGCTTATATTTATGTGTATGAACGTGTGATGGAAGAAAGGAAGGAACTGGTCATGGCAGCCATGGCACTGCTGGGTGAGAAAGGAAGTGGTGCGTGGACATATATATATACATAATGTAAATGGTATGCATGGGTAAGGGAAGGCTGAATTTCAGCCGTGTCATGTTGGTGCTTGGTGAGGTCGTGGAGTGATGGCTGCCGTGGTCGAGTGCGGCTGGGTACGGGGACCTTGCGTAAGTGTATTGGAGCCAATAGGTTGGAGGGAAACTACCTTGGGGAGGCTATCAAGTATGTTGTTGATAGGAAAAGAACCCACTGCCGTGAGGCAATGGGTGTAGATTGGACAATAACAAGCCACTGCCGTGAGACAGTGGCTGCTTTGCTGTGACTTGGGTTGAGAAGATTATGGTTTGGAAAGAAAAATGAAGCAAGGGCAGTAGCTTAGAGGGAAACAAGAATTTAGTGAATGAAGGAGACATGATGGGTCTAGCTGTGGGAGTTGGAGAAATTGGTTATATGCATATGAGTATGTGTATGTGTATATTAGAGAGTTACAAAATGGTGTAGTGTGTAGTAAGTATCAATGTGACATTGGATTTGTAAATGGGTACCTATGTGTATATTAGTGTGAAGAGTGGAGTGTAAGAAGCAAATTGAAGGCAAGGCAAGCCACTGCCATGATGGAGGAGAGAAATGTGTAATGGGTTGTGAGTTTTGGGAGAATAAGTTTGTTTGTGTGAGTGATGTGTGTGTATATATACACACACAAATGGTATGAATATATGTGAGTGGGTAATGTATGTGTGAGTGTGTAAACTGATGAAGTGGGTTCAGAAAGTGGGTTTTGAGGAAGAAGAAGATACTGGCAAAAAAGAGGGAAAAACTTTAGTTTGAAATTGAACTCAAAAGTGTCGCTAAAAAGGTATCCTAATCCAGCAGTTTCTTTTCGAATTTTTAAAATATATTTAGGAATTTATTGGGGCAACACTTATATTAATTTTTCAAGATCTACACAATAAAAATTTTAGATTTTTCGGAGCTCCGGAAGCGTGTTAACTAATTTTATTCCTAAAAGAGATTTTAGTGTATTTTAGAATAGTAAATTAAGTTTTTAAAATTTGAAACTTCTACAATAATCTTATATATCTAACAGAAGGTAGTTTCTAAAGTTTTTGAAGTTTTTTAAAGTCGTTTGCTATTTTTAGCAGCGTAACGCTAGATCGGCAAATCACGTAACGCACTACTATTACAACAGTTTACTAAACTATTTCTAAAGGGCATTTCCAAACAGATTTAGGCAAAATACAAAACTAAAACTCCCATTATTTTTGGGAAAACTTCGATGTGGAGTTTTCTCAGATTTTTCTAGACATGGGAAATGTCTCGAACAATTTTATTTTCAAAACAGGTTTTTGAATTATTTAACATAGTAAACAACATTACTTTTAGCCTAGAATTGTTCGAGACATTACTTCTAGTCTAGCCACTCTTCTCTCCCCTCCTGTATAATGCCTAAGAGATCTATTTAAAGGAATTGGGAGATTAAAAAATGGGGAAGTTGAGTTTTTTGTGCATATCCTTCCAAAAAAGGGTAATACCCAAATAAAATCAAAAGCTCTAAAAAATCAACTTATCGGCCGATTTATCCAAACTTAAAAGCCATATTGGTGAAACCAGTCACATTCTATCCCTTAATAATCACGATTTATTCCAGATTTGGGAGCTATAATTACCCCAAATTTGGTTTAAATCTCCTCAAATCATAGGGGCTACACTAGATTTCAGGAATCGACTCGAATGAATCTCAAGTCAATCTCTGCATCAAGGATCAATCTCAATTTAAGAAATCAAGTCATAATCTGAATCAAGCTAAAATCTCTCAATCTTAACTTTTGTTAACCCAGCTAACTGGACCAACTAATCGAACTGATTTAACCAAGTGGACTGGACTATTGACCGGACAAGACTACTGACTGGACTGAATATGCTGATCTAGGACCATGACTGGGTAGAACCATTCACGGGATTGGACTTAAGTAAATTATACTTAATATACATTATTAGGCCCAGACCATTAATAATAATGATAATCCTAATTAACAATAAAGTCCAATTATATATTTAAAAATAAGAAAAGCCTACAAAAATGGGGTATCTACAATGCACGCGCGCGCACGCGTGTGTGTTCATATTTTAAACTCACTAATTTAAATCATGCATAACATTCATATTTAGAAGTGGGGCACAACAAAAAAAAAGCATCTCATAATAACAAAGATTCTCAATAACCGTACACAATACATTCCATGGCAACTCGTTTTATGTTCTCACCAAAACAGCTGGAAATGAAAATAGTTGCATTGCAAAAGACTTTAAAACTTGAAGTTGATACGTATCAGTATATATATATATATATATATATATATATATATATATATATATATATATATATATATATATATATATATAGGGTCGTGATCCATTGCTAGCGCTAGCACGTTGCTAGCGCTGTTTTCGTCCGCTACATTATGTAGCGGACGGTGCTAGCGCTGCTAGCGCTAGGAACGGATCAGCTCCCATATAAATATGTATATATATATATATATATATATATATGTATACATATATATATGTATACATATGTATATACATAAATATATACATATCTATATATACATATATGTATATATTTATGTATATATATATACACACACACACACACACACACACACACACACATATATATATATATATATATATATATATATATATATATATCCTCTCTCTGTTAAATACCCATCCGCTACATAATGTAGCGGATGATTTATGGAGCCTATTTTCTCGTTCTAGTACGACACAGTGATGCACTAAATTTTCATGGGCTTTAGTAATCATGACAACTTTATAGCAGAGAGAGAGAGAGAGAGAGAGTCAAAGTTAGCAGATGAAGGACCTCTCCTCTCTTTCTTTCTCTCTCTCTTACAGACACCCCCCTTCGTCCATTCCTTTGCTCTCTCTCTCTCTCTCTCTCTCTCTCTACCCTTGTAAATTTTACTTAAATATATTAAAGGACCTCTCTCTCTCTCTCTAGCATAATCTGGTCTAAATGCTCACTGACTCCACAAAACTTCACTCTCTCTGGTAAGCTCCTTCATCCCTTCCCCTCTGGTTTATCCAAATTTGTCACCATCAGTGTGATAATCCACTGATGACCCCATTGAACCATCACCCTCACCTTTGTAAGCCCCGTCGAAGCAGGATATATAGTTCATTTTGCCTGCTATGTTTTTTGTTAACACTGGATCGCAAGTTCTATAGACATGTTGATTTCAATTGATTGACTATTTATAAGTTCTAATATATTAAGCCACATAAGAAGACAAAGATTGTGTTTGATGATTTTCATGGTTAATGGTACTTGTATGGTGGGTGATGGAGAAAAATAAATGGAGGAGGATTGTTTCAGGTGTAAGGGCTGGCAATTGAATCTGATTTAGTGCGGGTACATGATATGGTGGTCTAAGGCACTTTCGGAAGAAGCATAGATAAAAAAGAGAGAATTCGAAATACTTCAACTGATTTCGAAATTTGGGATCCTTCGACTGATTTTCAGAACCTTTCGACTGATTTCGAAATCGGTCGACTGAATTAACTCCAACTGCCCTTCTTCCCTTTACGACTGTTCTTTGCCTGCAAAATCTGTCCAAACTCCTTGCTTTCAATCATCTCGCAAGGCTCGACAAGTGTTTCACGCTCGAAGTTTCGCTCTTCAGGATGAGAGTGACGAAGAATGATCCGAGAACCAACTAGACGGGCTCCTTGTCAGGCTACACCTCAACCATCAGCCGCTCCACCGCCTCACGATCTGTCTCAGCCTGCGTCTTCGTGGGAGCGTTGGTTGTGGTGGTCGGAGCTCGGGGAGGAGGCGAAGGCCTTTGCTGCGGCGACGCCGGAGTCGAGCTCGGCCGTGTTGTGGGCTGTTGTCGTTGCTGCAAGGAGGATGGAGAGAGAGAGAGAGAAGAAAAAGAAGAAGAAAGGAGGGGAGATGAGGTCAGACATGTCAGGAGAGAAAAAGAAGTGTGCCTCTGTCCTGTCCGCTACATTATGTAGCGGACGGAGTTGGAGGGTATTTATGTCAAAAATTTGTTCGCTACATAATGTAGCAGACACCAGACATGTCAGAAAATTAATATGATAAAGGAGTCATAAAAAAAGTGCCGCCTCTGTCCGCTACATAATGTAGCGGACGTAACTGGAGGGTATTTTTGTCAAAAAGTGTCCGCTACATTATGTAGCGGACGGACTTAAAAAAACGCAAAAACAAAATCTGGACCGTCCACAGATCGCGCGTGGACGGCCAGATTGCGCTAGCAACTTAACCCAGTTTGCTAGCGCTATCAACGGATCAGCTCCCATATATATATATATATATATATATATATATGTACATATGTATATATATATGTACATATGTATATATATATGTACATATGTATATATATATGTACATATGTATATATATATGTACATATGTATATATGTACATATGTATATATATATGTACATATGTATATATATATGTACATATGTATATATATATATACATATGTATATATATATGTACATATGTACATATCTATATATATGTACATATATATATATATATGTACATATGTATATATGTACATATGTATATATATATGTACATATGTATATATATATGTACATATGTATATATATATATACATATGTACATATCTATATATATGTACATATGTACATATATATATACATATGTACATATATATATATATACATATGTATATATACATATATATATATATATATATGTATGTATGTATTTATATATATATATATATATATATATATTTATATATATAAATATATATAAATACATATATATAGATATATATATATATATATATATATATATATATATATATATATATATATATATATATATATATATATATATATATATATATATATATATATATATATATATATATATATATATATATATATATATATATATATATATATATATATATATATATATAGGGAGCTGATCCATTGATAGCGCTAGCAAATGGAGTTAAGTTGCTAGCGCGATCTGACCGTCCATCCTGAAAGATGGACGGTCCAGATCGCGCCTTTTTCCAAAACTGATCCCCGTCCGCCATACTGTCTCGCGGACGGGAGTTTTACCTTTTTGCCCTCCTCCCATGTCCGCGAGACTGTCTCGCGGACGCCTTTCTGTTCCTGACATGTGTCAGGAAAAAGGCGTCCGCCATACTGTATGGCGGACGATCTCTAGGCTGACACATGTCAGGGCCTGTCCCCTCGGTCGCCTATAAAGTCTCGGGCGTGAGCCCCGAGAACTGTCCCGTGGTATCTGTATGGCGTCAACTCTCTCCTGCTATAAATATTTAATCAGATCGGGGTATTTATATTATTGTAGCGGACGGCGTCCCCTCTCTCGAACATCTAACCTAAAGCCGCTACCCCATCTACGGCGACTCACATCTCCGGTCACCCACATCTCCCCGCCGACACCACCGTCCTCACCTCAACGACGATCTCGATGGCTTCTGGATCGGAGACCACCTACGCCTACGATTATATTGGCAACTTGCACCTGGTAGGCAAACACTTTTTCAAAGTCATGATGCCGGGATTTGAGCATGAACTTGTAGGCTATCCCTCTTTCTCTTTCTCTGTATTTTCGTGTGTTAAAAGTTTGATCTTTTGTTTTTCTTAACCAAAACTAACCTATTTTTTGTATTTTGTGTTTGGTAGGACATACCGGAAGCATTTACCAATCAATTTACAACAATTCATGATAGTGCAAGATTATATAGCCGCAAGGGGGCATGGCAGGTTGAAATCAAGCTGAAGCCCGGCCGATCCCAAAAAAAGGAATTCGCAGAGGGTTGGAACGTCTTCGTGCGCCAGCATGGCCTCGAACTCGGGGACTTTGTAGTGTTCGAACACCTTGGGTGGTGGGATTTTCAAGTTGTAATCTTTGAACGGAGCGCTTGTGAAAAGCTTTCGTACCCCATTTGTGAACCATAGTTTATTATAATAAAAATATTTATGTTCTTGTTTATTATGTTTTCAAATTTTTTCTTGGTTAATTGTGCCTTTTTTTGTTGCCTCGATATATTGATATATTGAGATCGTTGATTATGAATTGTACATTATTTTTTGGAAAAATTGAGATTGTTGATTCCGTCGCTAAAACAAGTCTTTGGGCGTCAGTTTATTAAAATAGCATTAACGTACTATGTCGCTAAAACAAGTCTTCGGGCCAATTTATTTCAATTTATTAAAACTGCATCACGGGCGCCAATTTATTCCAATTTATTACATTACGCCACATTGTATAGTTCTATATATATAGCGGATATAAGGGGCCCTCCGCTTAGGCCGGGTTCGGGAAGGTCGGGAACTAAGGCCCCGTTTGACAAAAAAATTTTCCCTCTTTTTTTTTCAGTTTTAAAAACTGAAAAAAAATGTCTGGTCCGTGCCAACCATTTTCTGCGGTAAGTATATCCGCGATACTATATAGCGGACAGTTTGGACTAAGTGTAGAAAAAACTAAGTGTTGGAGAGGTGGAAGTAAGTGTAGAAGAAAAAACTAAGTGTAGAAGAAAAAACTAAGGCCCCGTTTGACAAATTTTTTTTCCCTCTTTTTTTTCAGTTTTAAAAACTGAAAAAAGTGTAGAAAAAACGAAGTTTTGGAGAGGTGGAACAAAGTGTAGAAGAAAAAACTAAGTAGTGGTATTCTAAGTAGCGGACGTAGAGAACACAACCAAAAACATTCTGCGGGGCCGTCCGCTATACTATGTAGCGGACGTAGAGAAGATGTGTCGTCCGCTACATAGTATAGCGGACGTAGAGAAAACTACCAAAAGTCTAGCGTCCGCGATACTATATAGCGGACAAGGAACAGACCCGCGAGACTATATAGCGGACGGCAAATGTATATTGTCCAGCGGACAGCAAATATATATATTCAAACCCAAAAGAAAGTCCCCCTATAACTTCTACACTCTTCTTCTCCCCGTGTTCTTCCTACTCACAAATATTCCCAGCGGCGTTGGCAAGCAGATCTGCGCAATTTCTTCATAAGAGCAGCTTTAATCCCCCCCTAATAGATCACGTAAGTTCACAAAATCAATCCTTTACATGTTTCTAATCTATAGTTGTGATCAATATTGCGTTTTATGCGTGGTTTTGATTATGCATTGAGCATGTGCTAGCGGTGATGAGGATTTATATATGTATGTATTTGTTCATGTGCTAGCGTTTGTAAAATCCAATTCCATAGTTTCAGTTGCAAAAAATGGAATTTATCCCTGGACCAGAAGATCCATCCGTGTTATACGACCAAGCCAACCATATCAGTACGCTCATATGGGATGGTGGAGTAAGATACATTATTTATCAACTTTCTTATTATTACGAACGTTGTTTTACCGTTCATTTTGCTCAAATTGTATTTATTAATAATTCGTAGGAAAGAGAACTTCTCACCACCGTAGAAGTATCTCGCGAGTTCACGAGATGGACCTTGAACAATTCCCAGAAAAGCATACTGCGTGGAATTGGGTTTGGGATTTTCACGCATGGGCAGATCTTTCAACAGCTTGACCGGGCCTTGATAGGTGCCCTTGTTGAGAGGTGGAGAAGTGAAACGAATACGTTTCACTTCCCGATCGGAGAGATGACGATTACCCTAGAAGATGTAGGGTTCATCTTGGGGTTGCCGGTGACGGGGCGGCCGGTAATTGCTCCTCCGTCAGACGCAACGAATAAGAGAACAGCGCGAGACTTCTTCACTTCGATACCCCAGGATCAATTTAGCACTGGTGGTATAAAGTTGAAGTGGTTGGTA
Source organism: Escallonia herrerae (assembly GCA_033070095.1). Lineage (NCBI taxonomy): Eukaryota > Viridiplantae > Streptophyta > Magnoliopsida > Escalloniales > Escalloniaceae > Escallonia > Escallonia herrerae. The sequence goes on along the minus strand of JAVXUP010004836.1, from coordinate 9,221 downwards.
GATACCTACGGGGTTTTGCCGGAAAACTATACGGGCCGTGAGCTTGTGGTGTACACAAAGGCCTTCCTCTTGTGGGTGATGGGAGCAATTTTATTCCCAACGACGTCGAAGAACACGGTCAGCGTGAAATATTTACCGTTGTTGGGTAACCTGTCGGAGGTTGGGGATTATGCCTGGGGTGCAGCGGTTCTTTCGTATCTGTACCGAGCATTGCACAAGGCAACGAGGCCCAACTCCAAAGCCATATGTGCATGTCTCTCGCTATTGCAGGTATATCATATAAATCATGTCTTCGTTATTGTGTTTTATTTTTGTTGAATCGACGATATAAATATAATTTTTTGATGTTCTCAGGTGTGGTCTTACGAACACCTTGCTCCCGGTGCACCAACGCGTAGGGATGGAACCGACAAAGTCTGGCCTCGGTTGTGTGCTTGGGAGTACAGCCGGAGGGCTAGCCACTACAAGAGGAGAGTCGATCCCCATCACAACATTACGTACTATCGAGGGGAGTTCGACCGTCTATCTCCGGGCCAAATGCGTTGGGCACCGTACATACGTTTGGCGCGACGGGTGGGAGAGTCGTTCGTCTTCACGCTCTCCGGGTTGCAGCGCACACCCCTGATCCATTTCGAGCTCGCAGAGTGGCAGCTGCCCGACCGAGCAATGCGCCATTTTGAGTTGGAGCAGGGTTTGCCAGTCGATGCCCCGGATATGAGGGTTAACAGGAACCCACCGGATGTCGGAGTGTTTGGCACCGCCAATGCGTACGAATTGTGCGCGGCCGAAATAGAGCTTTGGACTTCTTGGCAGGACACACTGGCGGCCATCGTCTCGGAGCCAGACCCCGTTATCAGCATCGATCAGTACGATGAGTGGTACTACCGCATCACGCGGAGGAGAGTAGCCCCTGTAAACTTTGAACGTGGGGAGAGGTATGCGCCTAGGGGTCAGATCGATGAGCGTATGGCATACAATCTCGTAAGTTGCCCAACAAGTCTGACTTGAACCAAATTAGTTGAATATAAATGTCTGATTGAAGTTACTTAATTTTTTATCTCTTTGGATGTAGGTTAATGCCTCGCTTGCATTCTTCCAGAAGTTGAGTGAGCGGAGGGATCTGGTGAGCGCAATGGGCGAGGATCTTTGCCAACAGGCTGCGACATTGGCTTTAGGCTGCGGGAATTTTTTGCGCCAAGCATCGGGCCAGTCTTCGGGAGTAAGCCCGGGAATGGGTTATACGGGCGTCAGCCAGGGATACGGTGATCCCTCTGGACAGGCTTCAGGGGTGAGTCAGGGAGTTGTTGGTACCTCTGAAGCGGGGATGGGACAGGCTCAAGCGTCGTGGGGCGATTACAGCGGCCCCTCCTTCAATTTGTTCCCGGAACCCCTCTCTCAAGTCACGCAAGACTTTCCTTTCGGAAACTACGGTTTCTCCGAGGCACTGCCCATTGTCCCGTGGGCGGGACCAGTTGGCGGCCCCGAAGGGGAATATCAGCCGGCCGAAGAAGGAATTGGAGGCCAATATCCCCCGATCGACCCCCGAGGGCAATATCCGAAAGGGCATCCAGCCAGGCCCCTAAAGCCGCATAAATGCGATATAATCCGAGCCCGTTATTTTAGCGGGGCCCCCCAAGACGGAGCGTCGTATGACGTGGATCACCCCGAGGGCTTGGATTACAATGCCTCTTGGACAGAGATCGCCTCGCTGGCGCCAGGATCTTGGTTAGACAGCGGTGTCATCTCGCACTACGTGCAAATTCTGAGGCGAAGGTGTCGGGAGCATCCAGACATCGGTCTGCGCGTGTTTATCTTGGATGCTTTTTTCCATCAGCTCCTAGTACAAGAGTGGCACGACTGGGGCAATGCAAGGAAGGGGAGAGGCATGGCCCAGTGGAAACCGTCCCCTAACCTACAAGCATATCTTGCTAGGGATAGTCCAGTGAGCGCAAGTGTTGCCGACGTGTTTCTAATCCCCTTTTTAGGGAATGCGCACTGGTACTTGGTTTGCTACGAACCATTACAGAGCACGGTTTCAGTCGTCGACAGTCTCTACGACGATACCGACGTGATGCCTGTGATTGATATGTACCGAGGCATAGGCCAGTTGGATGCCATGGTAAGATCCTGTTTCCTTCTTGTTGTAACTTGCATATTATAAAACTGATTAATCTTATTTTGCTAGCTATGTTTAATGCTTATTATGGTTCTCGCAGAATCTTTTTGCTGCCCTGGTCAATGGTAGGCGTCGGGAGAAGGTATCGCGCAGGCCGGTCCTCATTTTCCGATTAAAGAGGAGTAGGCCCAAGCAACATAATTCCTCGGACTGCGGCGTCTTCCTCTGCATGTACATGGATTACATTTGCCGGTCTGAGAGCCTCAAGAAGACTGTCTGGAGCGAAGAATGCATACAAGACTTTAGGTATAGGATTGCTTGGCAAATTATAAATGGCCGGCCTAGAGCTATTAGGTTTATTGTAAATCCGTGTAAGGAACATAATTCCTGCGAGAGATGATGTTCCCCAATTCACATTGTAACGTTACAACACTTTTTTAACCCAAAAAATTTATTGAATGCGATTGATTTTATTGACCAATGTGATTTAACGGTGGGAAACCAAGTGTTGGATATCTGTCTATCTGCAGGGCAAGTGTTCAAAAAATAACAAAGTGATCGATAATATGTGTATCTGCGGGGCCGTCCGCTACATAGTATAGCGGACGCAGAGAAGTGAACCAAAACCAAAAAAAAAAAACTAAGTGTTGGGGTCTGCGGGGCCGTCCGCTACATAGTATAGCGGACGCAGAGAAGCGATCCAAAACCAAAAAAAAACTAAGTGTTGTAGGGGGCGCCGTCCGCTACATAGTATAGCGGACGCAGAGAAGCGATCCAAAACCAAAAAAAAACAAAACTAAGTGTTGTAGGGGGGGCCGTCCGCTACATAGTATAGCGGACGCAGAGAAGTGAACCAAAACCAAAAAAAACTAAGTGTTGTAGGGGGGTATTCTGCGGGGCCGTCCGCTACATAGTATAGCGGACGCAGAGAAGTGAACCAAAACCAAAAAAAAACTAAGTGTTGTAGGGGGGTATTCTGCGGGGCTGTCCGCTACATAGTATAGCGGACGCAGAGAAGTGAACCAAAACCAAAAAAAAACTAAGTGTTGTAGGGGGGTATTCTGCGGGGCTGTCCGCTACATAGTATAGCGGACGCAGAGAAGTGAACCAAAACCAAAAAAACCAAGTGTTGTAGGGGGGTATTCTGCGGGGCTGTCCGCTACATAGTATAGCGGACGCAGAGAAGTGAACCAAAACCAAAAAAAAACTAAGTGTTGTAGGGGGGTATTCTGCGGGCCGTCCGCTACATAGTATAGCGGACGCAGAGAAGTGAACCAAAAACAAAAAAAACTAAGTGTTGTAGGGGGGTATTCTGCGGGGCCGTCCGCTACATAGTATAGCGGACGCAGAGAAGTAAACCAAAACCAAAAAAAAACTAAGTGTTGCAGGGGGGTATTCTGCGGGGCTGTCCGCTACATAGTATAGCGGACGCAGAGAAGTGAACCAAAACCAAAAAAAAACTAAGTGTTGTAGGGGGTATTCTGCGGGGCTGTCCGCTACATAGTATAGCGGACGCAGAGAAGTGAACCAAAACCAAAAAAAACTAAGTGTTGTAGGGGGGTATTCTGCGGGGCTGTCCGCTACATAGTATAGCGGACGCAGAGAAGTGAACCAAAACCAAAAAAAAACTAAGTGTTGTAGGGGGGGTATTCTGCGGGGCCGTCCGCTACATAGTATAGCGGACGCAGAGAAGTAAACAAAAACAAAAAAAACCTAAGTGTTGTAGGGGGGGTATTCTGCGGGGCTGTCCGCTACATAGTATAGCGGACGCAGAGAAGTGAACCAAAACCAAAAAAAAACTAAGTGTTGTAGGGGGGTATTCTGCGGGGCCGTCCGCTACATAGTATAGCGGACGCAGAGAAGTGAACAAAAACAAAAAAAACCTAAGTGTTGTAGGGGGGTATTCTGCGGGGCTGTCCGCTACATAGTATAGCGGACGCAGAGAAGTGAACCAAAACCAAAAAAAAACTAAGTGTTGTAGGGGGGTATTTGCGGGGCCGTCCGCTACATAGTATAGCGGACGCAGAGAAGTGAACCAAAACCAAAAAAAACTAAGTGTTGTAGGGGGGGTATTCTTTAATACCTTAGGTTTCTAATGTTGTGCTGCGCAGTGTAGCGGACAGTGTAAGAAATCACGTATAAAAAAATGATTGTAAAGGTTATTACAAACGAGTCATTACTAAAATATTATTACAAAATGTCCGACACTTTTGATGGCTCATAAAAGATTATTACAAAATATTCAGTACACTAAAGTTCCACTGCAGCTTGTTCGTCCTCATCCTCGGCATCATCTTCTTCCCCGTCTTGCAAAGGCACTGGACTTATCCCCAGTGCCTTGTAATGGTTCCGCTTGTCGTGGTCTGTCATTTTGTTGCACAATGCACACCTTCTTAGCTTTTTTGGTTGACTTGCCGTCTCAATAGAGCTTTTCATCCGCGTAGATCTCTTGCGGCCTTTCGTTTGCGATATAATTGGATCCGAAGGCCGGATATCATTGTCGGCTCCCTCCCCCGGCTCGTCATCTTCTGATCCCGTCGTAGGCTCGGTGTCAACCGCATTGCTGACTGAAGCTGCTTCCAATTGGTCGACGATGGGCTCTTGCTGCTGAGCTACCTCGAGGAGATGTTTATATCCGACCATTGTAGCAGCACCCTTTACGGACAAACGGGTGAACATCGTCACCAGATGATTATACCGCAACGTCTCTGATTCTTCAAAGTCAGTATACGGGTGCTCCGGAAAGGAAATGGTCCCGTGCAACCTGTTTGCACCTTTCGTCCAACGTGGCAGGACGTATTTATCGGGGATTGTCCTGATATTCTTCTGTGTGAAAAACCGCAGAATGTGTCTACACAGGATGCCATGGAACTCAAACTTCTTACAAACACATGTCACCGAGTCCGTCAATGTGTCGTGGGTCACCGTATAAATTCTGCGCAGCTTCTCAGGGACGAGGTCATTCACGAGCGAATAAACCTTGTACTCACGCGACGACTTTTCTGCCACCTTATATATACTGTATCGGCCCGATTTTTGCAGCTCTACTTGGTATAGCAGGAAGATCTCCTTCGTATAGACTTTGGCACCGTTCAGCTCCAGCGGGGTCTCAAGCAACCTTCTCCTTTGCTTGTACGTGGTTGCAAAGTCTGCAGCCCTTTCTTTCACGAACAACGACGCAACCGCTTTTTGTGCTGATGTGACGAAACTCTTCAAATTGGTAGCTGTACCCACATAATTATCGAACGTGGCATTCATAGATTCACTCCTGCCCGTCGTTTTCATGCCCGCAGAAAAATGACTTCTCGTGTAAACACCAATCCATTGCTCTTTGAGCCCGTACAAGTGCTGGAGCCACTCGTTGTCTTGCAATGAGTAATCCCGAACAAGCTTTTCCCACCTCTCCTCGAATTCCTCAATCGTTAATGACTTGAGGACGCATTTGTCAAAATCCTGTTTAAAGTCTGGATACCTTGCGTACATGTGATGCAGACGTTCAGGGTATTTGTTGCTTATGTGCCAAGTGCACAAGTTGTGTCGAGTATCTGGGAAGACGGTAGCAATAGCCTTCTTCATTGCCAAATCTTGATCGGTGATGATAACAGTCGGTGCTTTGAAGTTCATTGCTTCCAGCCACACCCTAAACAACCATTCAAAAGAACTCTCGCTCTCGTCCCTTAACAAGGCGAACCCGAACAGGATGGAGTGATAATGATGATTGACGCCCGTGAAAGGAGCGAACGGCATCGAGTACTTGTTGGTACGGTATGTGGTGTCGAAAGTCACGACATCCCCAAAATGCTTATAAGCTAGCCTCGAACGACCGTCGACCCAAAAAATTATGCTAACTCGATGCTCGTCGTCAAGTTTATAGTCGAAGGTAAACTGCGGGTCCTCCATCTGCATCCGTTTCAATAGGCTCATTGTCGCTTGCGCATCATTGAGGTCATACGCGGCTCGTCTATGGGTTCGGACCGCGTTCCGAACGTCTGTCGTGTTAAAGTTTAAATTTTGAATTCCCCCAGCCTGTTCAGCAAGAACATTAATCATGTCGGTAGGTCCTAGCCGCGCATCGCTCATTGTGTGAATTAGGCTCCTCGCGACCTTACCCACCTTCTTGTGTTGATGCATCTGACTCACCTTAGAAGGGGTTACTAACGGGTGATTGTGTGCCAGTTCCAGGCTGGTAATAAGCCAATGATCTTGTTTGGCTTTATAGCTTACGAACATCTTGACCTGGCAATTCGTGCGCGCAAAGCAATCCCGTCTTCTCCGCGCATACCCTATTTCGTCATCATCACTGTCATCGTTGCCTACGCGTGTCTCATTTTGCACTGGGTTTCTGCCCCTATGACACTCGTATAAGCGAGAGCATATCCTTTTCGATACGCTGCTTGTTCTTGTAGTTTTTATTCTAATGCCAAAACCAACCCTCAATGAATAAGCTCGAAAACATTCTCCAGCTTCTTCCAACGTTTGAAAGGTTCGTCCTAGATACGGATCACTAGCATCTACGGGGGTGCTGGAGCTCGATACGAAATCAGACATTGTGAAAAAGACCTATGTAGAAATAGAATACGCTTATTATCTCAAAATTATCTTGACGATTAGACCGATTTAGGATACCATATACATAATCTCAAAAGTGTCTCCTATTTTGCTAATTATATATTTACTGAACATAACAAATTAAAATTACTAAGATAAACGGTAGCAAGATCACAAACTTTACCTTGCTTGAGTGATGCTTGAACCAAAAGTGTGTTACTCCAAGAAAAGCTTGAAGGGTGCTGAAAATGGAAGCAAGTGAATCTGAAAGCCCCGCATAAATTTTGCTGAAAGAGCCGAGTAGGGATAGATTCTAGGATACCAGGGGACAGTTCTCGGGGCTCACGCCCGAGACTTTATAGGCGACCGAGGGGACAGGCCCTGACATGTGTCAGCCTAGAGATCGTCCGCCATACAGTATGGCGGACGCCTTTTTCCTGACACATGTCAGGAACAGAAAGGCGTCCGCGAGACAGTCTCGCGGACATGGGAGGAGGGCAAAAAGGTAAAACTCCCGTCCGCGAGACAGTATGGCGGACGGGGATCAGTTTTGGAAAAAGGCGCGATCTGGACCGTCCATCTTTCAGGATGGACGGTCAGATCGCGCTAGCAACTTAACTCCATTTGCTAGCGCTATCAATGGATCAGCTCCCATATATATATATATATATATATATATATATATATATATATATATATATATATATATATATATATATATATATATATATATATATATATATATATATATATATATATATATATATATATATATCCGTTGAGAGCGCTAGCAAAATAGGAGATCTAGCAACGGTCTCTCTGGCCGTCCACGCGCGATCCGTGGATGATCCAATCTTTTTTTTTTTAATGTTTTTTTAAGTCCGTCCACTATATTATGTAGCGGACGATTTTTTGACAAAAATACCCTCAAACTCCTTCTCCTTTCTTTTCCTCGACGTTTCCCCCACCTCGACCTTACTACCTAAAACATCACAGATATGGACTTACCACAAATCGGGCAGTAAAGGTAACACGAAGGATTAACGCGTACAATAATAGGACAGCCTCGGGAGAAATATAATCAACCCGACGATATCAAAGAATCAAGAGTTCAATGAATAGCGTAACATCAACCAAAGGCCAAGTTATATAAATATATTTTTCTTCTGTTAGACTGAGCGGCTTTAAGGCCCAACAGAACAGTATTATCATCACATTTTGTGAACAAAACTGACGGAACTGACAGACTGACCGACTATGCACATGATTATTAAATCCGAACAGCCAAGTTAAAAATTAATGAATTACAATCCATTAAAATTGTTAACATCATAATAAAGTCAAATGCAATGCAGACTCCGACCCGACTGACTAGACTCGATTTACCCGATTCGCTCACCATACATCCTTTTTGCCGGTGATCACGTTTCACTGGCCCTCCTTTCAAGTAATGTCCCGTACTCCGGGATGTTCATCTCAGTCAAGTAAATAAAAGAGACACCAAGCACAAGAAGGAACTCACAAGGAGTGCTCGTCCCCTAATCACGTCACTGCCAAATCACAAGTTACACCAATTGGACGGACTAAGGGAACTGAGTTCCCCTTATGTTCTTGGTCAATCAGCTACTTAATAAGAAATTCCGGTCATGAACAGACCGGTGTTCAACACAACAACTGAAACTCACACCAACAATACACACAGAGTGGACTAGAGAGAAATTAGTCACAAGCCTCAACAATATTGTGCTAGGAAAGACATGGCATTACAACTAGTGACACCTCATATCAATCATGCAACATTCACCATACCACAACACTATCAATGATAGGTATGCTAAGAAAAAAAATTAATAGGATAGAAGGAGCTGTATTATCCTTACATGGTTGGCTTTAAGCCGACGAGCCAAGTAACCTCAGACTACCACAAGGGGGGTCACCTAGTGAATAAGACCTTACTCATTAGAAACTAATCAACCATAAATATACAAATATTCTACTCTCCCCCCAGTTATTTACTGTATTTTACATCAGCTGGTTACCCCGACCCGACAATCGGGTCTTTTAAATTTCACCGTAAAATTTTAAATCATCGCGTCCGTTAACCCTTTTCTTGACCTCGGAAAAATTAGAAATTGTTCCACATTACAGGTCTCCTAAAACTAAATGGGGTCATTTTTTTGTATTTTGACTAAATCTAACTCTAACTATTTTTAAAAATTTGAGTTCCAGCTGCTCAATGAATTTTCACTTTAGTGACACTTACGGTTACTATTCAAATTAACACACCTCGTAATGCACCTAAAACACAGACGCCCGCGCTCGCGCACTACATCTTCTGCCAAATGCTTAAACACACATTCATCCACTATCACTCGTAACCCTACCCTAGCTCACCTTAATCCACACTTAACACGCATTTATACACATTAAACCACCCAAAATCCACCCACCAATTTACTCATAACACACCCACACACAAACACAAACACTGAAACCCTACTAATTCCTCTCCTTTTTTTTTTTCCCTAAGCCCTTATATACACCATATACAACACGA
>JAVXUP010004835.1:0-25630 GCA_033070095.1 Escallonia herrerae | reverse complement strand
AAGATAAACATCAACGAAATACAAGTCATTAAAATCGTTAACATCAAAAGAAAATCAAATGCAATGCAACTCAGACACGACAGACTAGACATGACAGACTTGACTCGCGCGCCCTACATCCTCTTTGCCAGTGATCATACTTCACAAGCCATCCTCCTCATATAGATGTCCCATTTTACGGGATGTTCATCTCAGTCTCAAGTAATTAAAAGAGACACTGTCAACAGGCAAGGAACTCATTTAGAGTGATTTCCCTAACCCCCCTTACAACCAAGCAACAAGACATCATCAACGGGGCGGACTAAGGAAAAATTTCTTCCACCTTATGTCCTCATCAACACAGCTCAACAAGGAATACCAGATTAGAAGATCAACCGGTGTTCAGACCCAACAACATGAGTTCAACGTGACATCATCAACAGGGCGAACTCGGGAGAAATTTGCCACAAGCCCTCAATAGTGTTCTTACGTAAGAAAAATGTCGGTTATCAATAAGTGCCGACATTTCACAACATCAACGCAAGGATCACCACAACATCATTTTCAACGATAGGGCGGACTCGGGAGAAGTTACCACAAGTCCTCAATGGTGTTCTCAAAGAGAAGAGATATCGGCTATCAATAATTGCCGGCATCTCATAACCACCACACAACAACCCTACACAACATCATCATCCACTTTAGGTATGCTAATCAAATCAAGTCATAGCATACTAGGACACCCATCATCCTCACTAAATTCTATCAACAGGGCAGACTAAGGAAATTTCTTCTACCCTAAGTCCTCAACAGCACAATTCAAATATACGTATACCGGTCGCAATGACTACCGGCTTCTAATCATAACAACAAGAATTCAACAACACATCATCAATATGGCATGCTAATCGAAACAATGAATTTGCATATGAGAACCGCATTGTCCTTACCTGATTGGCTTATAGCCGAAGCAACTCACAATCTCTGATCGCAACGAGCTGCATCACCTAGTCAAATCATATCCTGCTCGTTAGTCATCATTCAACATATACGCATTCCTTATTCTACCAATTCCCATTTAACCGTTCATAGCATCTTACGATAGTTAGTTAATTCGATCCGATAATCGGATCCTTAATCTAGCCTTATCGACTTATTATCGATAACAACCCTTATTTTAGACATACTACCACTAATCCTCGCTTCCCATCCCTTCGAACGCTAAATTATGCGCGTTCTAAAAAATTTAGCGCCAACATGGCAACTTACCAAAATATCCCCTGATGGCCGCTACATCACCAACACCCCAAAATGGCTTTAAAACTACTTTTTAGATGTACTGCATCATTTATAGATCAAATATTCCCTCAAAAAATTTTAAAGGAAAAATTGCCAAAACACCCCCTGGCGGCCATTGCCCCAACAAATGTCTCAAAACTACTTTAAAATAACTTTTTAGGTGTCTTACATCCCTTTCTGGACTAACAAGTCCTTTGAATCATTTTATAGAAAAATTTACCAAAATACCCCCTCTGGCGGCAAATTACCAAAATGCCCCTGGGGTTCACTATCACCGCAATGCCCCGAATCAGCTTCAAAACAACCTTTTAGGTGTTTTACAACCCTTTCTGGACTAAAAAGTCCTTTGAAAAACTTTACTGGAAAATTTACCAAAATACCCCTCTTCGGGTGGCAAATTACCAAAATGTCCCTGAGTGTTTCTAGCCTCAGAAAAATCTCAAAAGCGCTTTAAAATGCTATTTTAGGCCTTCTGGATTCATTCTTGAGCTAAAAACTATTTTACAGAATTTTTGCCCAAAAATCCCGAACCGATGTTTGGACCGAGCGCTTAAAAGCTCGTTCGGCCAAAAATAGCTAACGACTTCGGAATGACCCGAAATCTTGGTAAATGGAACTTCATAGCATCTTAAGGTCCCCATAAAATTTTCACGCAAAACTGCACTAGTTTGATATTTTAAATCTCACCGTAAAGTTCCAAACTTCCCGCTCCCGTTCACCCTCTTCCCAACTTTGGAAAAATATGAAAATTTTCCAAAATGTAAATCTCTCAAAAATAACTGGGGTTACAGTTTGGTATTTTGTCCAATTATGTCCCGAATCATTTATAAAAATTCGTGAGGAAACTGCCTAAAATTTTCTATCTTTAGTGACAATTACAGTCACTATTCAAATCAAAGGCACACACTACTGCAACTTTTTCCACACACACTTTCTCCTTCCTTCAGCCGTGGTGTTCATCCCACATCCACTTCATAGCCATTAACTAATTCATCTTCAATCCATTCCACATCATTAAAACCCCATTCTAACACTTTAATTACATTATAATACGTATTTAAACATCCAATTCCCACACAATTCACACACTTATACACACACCCGAACAACCACAACCGAGAACACATTGAGTTACAGTTCGCACATAACGGACACCTGCTACCCACCGGTTTATATGCTGCATAATTGCAGCATAACAGCAGCTGCAAAACAGCAGCATAATGGCATCTTAATAGCTGCAAAACAGCAGCATAACAGCTGCATAACAGCAGCGAAACAGCTGCATAACAGCCGCAAAACAGCAGCCCAGCAGCTGCATAACAGCAGCAAAATAGCTGCAAAACAGCAGCATAACAGCTGCGAAACAGCAGCGAAACAGCTGCATAACAGCCGCAAAACGGCAGCCCCGCAGCTGCATAACAGCAGCAAAATAGCTGCAAAACAGCGGCCAAACAGCTGCATAACAGCAGCAAAATAGCTGCAAAACAGCAGCACAACAGCTGCATAACAGCACCACTGCGGCAGCAGTACGCGCTCACCCCTGCACACACACTCACACAGCATACCCCCTTCTCCTAGCAGCCACCATGGCTGCTCCCCCTCCCTTTTTCCCTCACACCCACCTCTGTACATCTGTGCACACATCAACACTCGTGCACACACAGTGGCGGAACCAGGATTTCATCCCAAGGGGGGCTAAAACTATATCGAAGGAGATAAACATTTTTATAAGTAAAATAGCACACAAAAACAAAGTGCACTTTTCGATAATACACAAAACATACTAAAAAGCATCTAAAAGGTCTTATTAAGTTTCATGAGAGCCACTAAGGACTCTTTATAACACAAAAGAAGAGAATACAAAATGCACATTTCAGTGTTTACAAACGAAAGCACCTAAATAACTACTCGATGAGGCGCCGAAAATTAGTAGCGTTTGATAATAGCCTCATTTGTAATAGTTTTGAAGACATTTTTCTCGATGTAACAAACCAAGCTATCATTCATCCATTTGTAATAGTTTTGTCAGCAAGTGTTTAGGGTATCGATATTTGGTATACAAAATATTTTTCGTGAATGAATATTTTCAAACAACATGCTATTGGACCCATAAATTTGCTAAAATCATGGCACTGGTAAACTAATTAAGGCACTGCACTTAAGTTTTCTATATCACCTTGTAAACAGGTCCAAAGCCTCCCTCTCCTAGCTTATTGTCTGCTGAGAAGTTAGCTGTCGCAGCAGACACACTTGCAAAACTAAACAATGGCTGTTCAACGTCCATATCTGCTCCCATTCTTAGAGCATCTATGTTTTTATCATCAGCAGATGCTTTGTTGCAACCATCAAAATCATATGATAACAAATCTTTGCTCAGATCCTGCTCTCCTGTTTATCGTAAAAGAAGAAGAGTGTCAGTTCCTCAAGGATCAGAGCACGTGTTAAGTGCAAAGCTTTTAGGTCCACATTACTTAAAGTCTGTCTTTTATGTTTGAGTATGCGTCCGTGCTTGTGTCCATCTGTGTGCAAACATCAATGCGTTATTGGGTTACTGGCTTTCGCAGCTCGATGGATGTTTAAGTCCTATACCTCTATAAACTGAATTTGGATATTTTTAGGATACTGAGGCATGGTCAATGTAAAAATTTCTATCTCAAATTCTTTCAACTTGAGTTCTAGTGATCATAATACAAATGCACCACCTGCTTTTTTGAGCTTTCCCTGGCAGACAAAGCAGATAACACCAGCTGGAACAAGTACTGCTAATGATACTAGCACTGATATAATCACCAGCAGCGTTCTGTTCCCTGAAGCCATGCATATATTGTCATCAGTCTGAAGTTAAAAATAAAGTGCTACTGACGTAATTCGTCTGTAAGAAGGAAAAGGGAAACCAAATTGTTCAACTGCAGCCACTTACCTCCAGTACCTGGAAGCTCAGATGCAGCGAGCTTGAGATAGACGTCTTGCTTATTATTGTCGTTTATTCGTAATTGTTGCATATTTAGCAATGCTCCAAACCACATCGAGCACCCAGTACTAATATACGCACACGCTTTGCAAGAACAGTTTTTCATGCAAGCAGACTTGCAAGTTTCAAGACTCGGAGCAGGGTGTGGGGTTGGATCTGCAGGCAACTTTACATCCGAAACTTTCTAGAATCCATCCTTTTTTTCCCTTTGAAGAAGGGATATTCACACTGCAAGGGGGTTTTTCTCACACAACCATCTGACCAGTGATTTAGTCTTGTGTTTTCGGTTGAGTATGGTTCAAAACCTTGCAAACACTCGTAGAAGGTCGGTTGGTTCTTGCTGAAGATCCCGAAGGGACCACAAAAAGCATATACCTCAGTTTGTTCTTTAGGTAGACCGAAAATTGATTCCCATTTCCAATAGTCACGATGGGAGACCTGTTGATTGAGCTGTCCTGACATAGTCATTACAAGTCTTGACACAATAGCAGGATTTACAATTGAGTATGTGAAATAGGTTTCATTCTCGTCCGAGGAAAAATTGAAATGGTAGATATAGTTTAGTTCAGGAACGTAGCTAAAAAATTGGTTTTGCTTTTGCCAGACTCCAGTACTCCTGTATCTTTTGGACATGTTCCACATCATTACATATTCATTGCTTCCTCCTGGATCTATCCCAACAGAAAACAAACCAGGGGAAGGATCATCTAGACTTTTCCACGAAGTAAGAAGTTGATTTTTACCAGTACGCTTGTCAATGCCGAGCTTTGCATCAGGAAGCCACGTATGATATGTGGCTAAAACTCAAAGTCAAATATGTAATTTCACTATTTCAAGCGCCGTGACCGCCGAACGGGAGTGGCAGAACTTCCTCGGTTCGTCCGTCGGCTCGTAGACGGTAGATCTAAGCTAGATCTGCCAGATCTGATCTGGCTGGAGTCGCCGGAGGGGTGCGGACTGGCCGGAGTTGGGGTGGGGACCGCCGGACTGGGGAGGGCCTTCCCCGGCTTTGTGCTTCAGAATCGGGGGACGGCGACTGGCGTTACCTTACCGATGAGCCCAGCCGACGACCAGTGGCCGTGGGTCGGTGGGTGGTGTCGGCGTGCGACATGCCGCTGTGACTGAGAGAGCCGAGAGAGGAGGAGAGGTGCCGGTGTGAGAGCTTGACTTGACGCCACGGCGATCGGCGTTAGTGCGTTACATTGCCGATGAGCCGAGCCGATGACCGGTGGCCATGGGTGGTGCCAGCGTGCGGCGTGCCGCGGTGACTGAGAGAACCGAGAGAGGAGGAGAGGTGCCGCCGTGCCGCGGTGAGCCGGTGACTGAGAGTTGACTGTGACTCTGTGAGAGCCGAGAGAGGAGGAAAAAGAAAGGGAAAGTTGCAAATGAAATATATATATATATATATGTATATATATATATATATATATATATATATATTTCAAAATTTGAGGGGGGGCTATAGCACCCCCTCGTGCAAGTGTAGTTCCGTCCCTGTGCACACAGTTGGGTACAGCCCGCATATACCATTATCAATTGAACCCTAAAGATTTAATTGAGAGAGATAGAGAGATTACCCTTTTCCTTTCTTCCTTTTTTTCCACTTCTTTTCTTCTTTCTCCCCTGTTTTTCTTCCTTTCTCCGTTTACTTCTCCTTCTTTCGAGCTCTGTTTCCCCCTCCTTTTTTTATTTTTCCTTTCCTATTTATTCCACATAAACCATATTTTACAATATAAATCAATTAGTCACCCCCTTTAAAGTAGGAGGTGTCCATCTCTCCCAAGTTCTTCCCCACCACGTGACACATTTTTTTTCACTAATCACCATGTTTTCAAAATTACAATTCAGCCCCTCAACTTTTGCATAATTGCACTTTGATCCCATAACTTTGGAAAATTATAATTTGACCCCAAAATCACCCTAATGCTCCATGTAGCCCCCTAACACCTCATTATCATCAAAAGGATGCTACTTAATAAAGATATGCATCCCGTTCATCATATTTTCAAAAATTACATTTTTTGCCCCTTAACTTTTAAAAATTATATTTTAACCCCCAAAACCACATAACCCCCCCTATTTAGCTCCCTAATACTTAATCATCACCAATATATTGCTACTTAATAAAAATAGTATCCCTTAATTAATCAAACTTATGGTTAGATAAATTTTTGATATTTTTCGGGGTATCACAAGTCCCGAGTCTCTTGACTATGAGTTGTCTGTCGGTACTCCAGTTAGAGATTCTGTGATAGTTAAGTCAGTATTTAGGGACTGTAAGATCCGCATATGTGACAAGGACCTCCCTGAGGATCTAGTTCCTTTAGATATTCATGATTTTGATGTGATTCTAGGTATGGATTGGTTGGCATCATACCATGCCTTAGTTGACTGCTTTGAGAATCGGGTCCATTTTTGTTCGTCTGATTTGTCTGAGTTTGAGTTCTGGGGTTCAAAACCTAGCGGGTTTTTTATTATTTCAGCTATTTTGGCTCTCTGTATGCTTCGTAAGGGGTGTGAGGATTACATTGCACACATTCTTGATACTAATAATAGTGGTTTTGAGATATCAGATGTACCGGTAGTACGCAATTTTCTTGAGGTATTTCCCAGAGAGTTGCCAAAAAAACCCATCGATCATGAGGTTGAATTCACGATTGACTTAATTCCTAATGCGATACCTATTTCTAAGGCTCCGTATCGAATGGCGCCTCCAGAGATGAAGGAGTTAAAAGAATATCTTCAAGAGCTACTTGATAATGGGTTCATTCGCCTTAGTGTGTCACCTTGGGGTGCCCCTGTCTTGTTTGTTAAGAAGAAGAATGGTACGTTAAGACTTTGCATTGACTACCGTGAGTTAAAAATGATCACCATCCGTAATAAATATCCTTTGCCGTGCACGGATGATTTGTTTGACCAACTTCGGGGAGCGAAGTTTTTCTCAAAGATAGATTTACGTTCAGGATACTATCCGCTGAAAGTTAGGGTAGAGGATGTGCCAAAGACCGCATTTAAGACTCGTTATGGTCATTATGAGTTTTTAGTGATGCCGTTCGGGTTGACGAATGCCTCTGTTGCTTTTATGGACTTGATGAATCGTGTGTTTATACCGTATCTGGATCAGTTCGTGATTGTTTTCATTGATGACATTTTGGTGTACTCTAAGTCAAAGGAGGAGCATAACGAGCACCTGAGAATTATCTTACAGACTTTGAAAGATAATAAATTGTATGCTAAATTTAAGAAATGCGAGTTTTGGCTTGAACATGTTACATTTCTGGGGCATGTGGTGTCCAAGGATGGAATAACCATTGACCTCTCTGAGATTGCAGCGGTGATTGACTGGCAGAGACCTAGCACTGTCACAGAAGTGCGAAGCTTTTTGGGATTGGCAGGCTACTACTGTCGATTTGTAGAAGGCTTTTTGAAAATAGCTGTGCTTTTTAACTCAGTTGACTAAGAAGAACACCCGGTTTGTTTGGAGCGAGGAGTGTGAACTTAGCTTCCTAGAACTGAAGAACAGGATAGAGTCTGCACCGGTATTGACCTTACTATCTGGTTCTGGAGGTTTTGTGATTTATAGTGATGCCTCAAAGAGAGGTTTGGGGTGTGTTTGAATGCAACATGGTAAGGTTATTGCTTATGCTTCTAGACAGCTTAAACCCTATGAACAGAACTATCCCACCCATAATCTTGAGTTAGAGGCTATGATTTTTGCTTTGAAGATATAGAGGCATTACTTGTATGGTGAAACCTGTGAGATATACACTGATCATAAAAGTCTTAAGTATATTCTGAACATAAGACAACGACGTTGGTTGGAACTTTTGAAAGACAATGACTGCACGATTCATTATTAACCTGGTAAGGTGAATGTTATGGCTGACGCACTCAGTGGGAAGAACAGTGGAAACTTAGCGTCCTTGATTACTTATCAACCTCAACTGTTGAAAGATATGATGAACTTGAATCTTGAGATTAGATGGCAAGATGGTGGAGAATACTTGGCAGCATTATAGGTACAGCGTACTTTGATCAGCAGGATCAAGGAAGCCCAAGATGGAGATTTAGGTATAGCTCACATAATTGAAAATATTAATAGTGGAAAGCAATTTGAGTAGGTTAACTAAGACTGCGCATTTTCTTCCGATCTAAGTGATAACACCTTTATCTGAGCTAGTTAGATTATATATTGATGAGATTGTGAAGTTGCATGGTGTGCCATTATCTATAGTGTCAGATCGAGATCCGCATTTCACTTAAAAATTCTGGAGGAGCTTCTAGAATTCTAAGGGCACTGACCTCCGTTTCAGCATAGTTTATCAGACAGATGAACAGTCTGAATGTACCATTCAGACGCTAGAGGATATGCTAAGAGCTTGCACGCTAGACCTTGGTGGTAGTTGGCATAGTCATTTACCTTTAGTTGAGTTCGCCTATAATAAAAGCTACCAGGCAAGTATTAAAATGGCACCATTTAAGGCATTGTACGGACGAAGGTGTAGGACACCACTATGTTGGGATGAGGTAGAAGAGAGACGGTTATTGGGGCCAGAGTTGGTGCAGTTGACCACTCAAAAAGTTGATTTGATTCTGGAACGTCTCAAAGCGGCTCAAGACAGATATCGCAGTTATACGTCTCACTGTCATCGCAAACTTGAATTTGAGGTGGGTGATCACGTGTTTTTGAGGGTTTCACCTTGGAAGGGGGTGATGCGTTCGGTAAGAAGGGCAAGCTTAGCCCTAGGTTTGTTGGTCCATTCGAGGTTTTAGAGAGAATCGGTCTCGTGGCTTACAAAGTTGTGTTACCTCCAGAGCTTTCGCATGTTAATAACGTTTTTCATGTTTCGAATTTGAGGAAATAAGTTTACGATCCGAGGCATATTGCGCCGTGCAAGCCTTTGTCAGTTCGGGAGGACCTTTCCTACAAAAAATAACCGGTTGAGATTCTTGACCGTCGTGACCAAGTCTTAAGAATGAAAGTCATTCCGTTAGTTAAGGTTTTATGGCGGAACCATGAAATTGAGGAAGCCAGTTGGGAGCTTGAGGATGCTATGTGTGATAAGCACCCGTTTTTTGACATTTAAGGTGCATTTTAATTTCGAGGACAAAATTCTTTTAAGGCCGGGGGGGGGGGGATGTAATATCCCAAAAATTTTCTTTTTCCTTATGCAAAATTATTATTTTAGGTAAATAAGTTTGTGGTTTTTTTTGATAATATTGAGAAAATAATTGTTAACATTTTCGAAAAGGATAATGATGTTTTGGAGTGACTGAAAGATTCGGTAGAATGAAAATATTTATGCTTCAAATGAAAATGGGTTTGTTTCGAATGAAAAGATTTTTGCTTCGAACTAAAAGTATTTAAAATTGTGAAGAGCGAGTACTGAAGTTGTCATTCGAATGAAAACAGTTTTCGGTCAAATTTTTTTCTTAAGAAGTATTTTCACCTCTGTCGGATTCAGTCGAATGAAAACTTAAATCTTTGTCCCATATAAATAGTTGTCGTAATTCCTTTCCAACCTTTTTGGGTTCTCTACTCTTTTTTTCCTTTGAGAGAGAGAGAGAGAAGGCTTGGGAAGTTCATGAGATCTAAGGTGGAGCTTAACGATTTGTACTTTTCAAAAGCTTGATTAAGGTAAGGGTTTACTTTTGAAATTCAAATTAGCGATGGACCGATTGCTCATGTAAGTCCTTAGTTCTTTTTGAAATCTGAATTCCTTCGAACTGGTTAAGTTATTCTTCTTCCCCTTTTGTTTTGAGCTTCATTATGAGTAACATATTTCTCAATTCTATGACTTGTGGAATTTAATTTCCATCAGAATTGTTTGACCTTAAAATTAGCAATGTTGATTTTGTTCATTTCAGTGATTAATGATTGTCATTATTTCGTAAACTCCACTTATTGTTTGACAAGTTCGTTATTTGATAATGTTAATTTGAAGTCTTTGTTTCAGTAACTCTATGAGCCATGTCACAGTGTATGTCACTTATTTCTGACTTACCTACATGGATTGGAACGTGGGCTAGCTCTGCGGGATTGAGCTAGAGATCGCGGTCTTACTTTCTAAACCAGGTCTCATATGTCAGTAATGACGCATGTGACCACATTTTGAATGGCGCTCCAGTGTCTGTCTCCGTACTCAGATATATTTTATCATTTGAAATTTGGTTTTATGTTTGTTCAGTTGAACTTTTGTGCCTTCAAAATCTCGTCTCTCAGAGATCTTCGCAATCTTTTGATTGGTCTTTTGAGGAACCTTACTGAGCAATTGGTTCATTCTCTTATTGTTTTGTTTTCAGGTGATCAATAGTTGGGTTTGATTTTGGGGGGTTAGTTGTGGGTCCGAGAGCTAGCTACTTTTGTTCAGAATTAGTATTGGCATTTTGCATGTATTTAATCAAGACAAGTTAATATTACTTAAGTTTTATTTTAAAACTCCGCGTTGGAGAAATTTTGGATTGTATAAAAGTTTTAGCCCATCTTGACAGTTATTGATATAGTTTTGGGAATTATTAGTGCATGCTCCGATTGCCCCCTTTTGGGAGATTTTTGATATTTTAAGGTTTTGTGATTTCGTTTATTCGACATTAACGCTCTGAAAAATAGCCGAGCGTTACAAGTACAAAAAAATTTGTTGAAAATTTTTCTATGTGTTGGAAAGAGAATGAGAGAGGTAGCATTGGGGGGATGAAAAATTTTGTTGAAAAATTTTCAAGTGTTAGAAAGAGGATGAGAGGGGGGTGGTGGGGGATGAAAAATTTTGATAAAATTTTTTCTAAGTCCCTGAAAGGGGAGAATAAAGCTTGGGCAAGGGTGTCGAGGGAGGTTGCTGAGGGTGGTGACCCGACTATGAGCAGGCGGGTGAGAGGGAGGTGAGGACTTGGGATGGCAGACTGGCGTTGATGACAGGCTGAGTCACAGAGGTAAGGGAGGACCTGGGAGACATGTTGCATGCATGCCCACGCGGTTGCATGGCCTGAGGGAATGTCGGCTGACCAAGTTGAGACTTAGTAGCATGGATCGAGCCAGCTCACGCACCACCTACCAAGTCTTTATGCAATGTGAGGCAGAGGGGGAACTTGGCCTGCTTAGGATAGGGCAGAGGTGAAGCCCCCAAGGGAGTAGGTGATGGAGTCAAAGTGGTGCAAGTAAACTTGGGCAAGAGTAATTGTTGCTTGAAAATTGTCTAAAGCTAAAAAATATAACTTCATTGATAACATATGGAGGTAACATGACTTGTATATGACGCGTTAGTACATTGCAACTTGCAAAATCACAGGGAAAAAAATTACTAGTGTGAAAAATGCACTAGGGCAGGTCAGGGCTTGGGCGAGTAGGGCATAGGTCCCTACACTTAGAGTTTGAACTCTTTTAATGCAATCTTGTCAGCGAAGATGTAATTGAGGCCCCTACACCACTTGAGGCCGTGAGTAACAGTCCGATGATCGGAGTAGTAGTTAGGATGGGCTAAGTCTGCAGGGGTAGGCTTGGATTTAGCATCTGAAAGGGTTATGGAATTATCGTTGATCCAGGTCTCAAGGAGAGCCTGACTATCTTCAATTCACATAGGTATTCTGGGGCAGGCATTGGTTGCCTTCTCTTGTCAGGGTGCCCGTCCCGCCCCGTCCCTGGGATTGTCACTTATAGTTGTTGTTGTTGTCACTGGTTGCTTCCACAATCACGGCCAGGGCATTCTAAATTTGGGGTTTTAGGGTCTTTGACAGAACGACCGAGTCATAGGTGCATCGTGCAGCTTCCTTGAGATGTCCGTTAGACCAAAGTTAGAGGTTTTCAAGGTAGACCATGTAGGTGTCTTTCACGTTCTTGAATTGAAGATGCACGGCTCTGAACCCATTCTGACTATTTCTTCCTCCTTTCTTTTTCTTCTCCCCCTTGCTACTGTATCACGGCTCTACACTAGTAGTTGGCACTAGGTGATTTTTCTTCTTTCTTCCTTCTGTCCTCTTTTAACATAATTGCTGGGTATTCCAATTCTGGGATTAGAGCAAAATTTGACAGGTCCAAGCAAGCTACATCTATAGTCCTAGGAAATTTAGAAACGTGAGTTCTCCTTTCTATTTTCTTCGCACCAATTGCACAGGTTATTACTGTCAAAGTTATTGAAATTGAGAAATTGTATTCAACAGGCATTGGTCATTATGAGTTGATTTCGACATGCACCAAGCAGGGATTATGGGTCATTGCAGATATAGTTGATATTTGCTAGATAAAAAGTTGTTGCGTCAAAGATTTGGTGAGTTTGTGCTTTTCAATCCTGTTGTATATGTACTTGTAACGTAAATTAGTTATGTGTATAGAATACCTTTAAATATTTTATGATATGAGGAGCAAAGGAGAAAACGACTGATACTATGGGGCAGAGTATTCCTACTATGTGTGTGTGTGTGTGTGTGTGCCCCAATCAAGACTCATCCAAATTATGATTTACCATAATATGTAATGGTACATATTTTGTGTAGAAAAATTAACTATATTTCCATGCGAATGTTGAAGGTTCAACATGGCTCATTCCGCAAGGTTATTGTGTTATTGGGGAGGAAATATAGTACAAGATTCAGATGGTTATTCCTATGATTGTGGACCCAAAATTTTGTTCAAGGTGGAGGGTAACTGGACATTTAATTGCTTGATGGATAAGTTGTATAGCTGCATAAGAGCGAAGAAAGAACATTTTAGGTTGAAGTTGAGTTGTAGGTATCCGCGGATGGTTGGAGTCGGTGTAAAGACCTGTTATATCGGAGTACCAATTGAGGATGATGGAGATGTAGAAGCCATGTTTGGTCTCCAATCTCAATTCTCGTAGTTTAGTAGCATTGAGTTATTTATTGAGATGGAGGCTATTGTCATAAGATATGGTTCATCTACCCAAATCCTTTCGTCGAAAGGTGACAGGCTATCTCCTCCACGACGTGACTTGTCCATGCCCATAAGGGATTCTACCTTACTGGACATTGGTGATCATGCCACACAAAGTTAAATTTTATCCATTGTAGACAACGACGTCGGAGTGAGTTATTGTGGTGGGCCTTCCAAAGTCATGCCTCAAGGTGTAGGTGTGACTGGTCGTGTTTCCTCTTGCTTTTACCACTCGATAACATGATTGATTTGCGGAGTGAGGCATCGACCATCATTGAACCTGCTATTCTAGATAATGAACACAAGAAAATAGATTCGAAGGGCGAAAAAGCTGCATTCATGGAGAGGCTGAATGAAGATGACGATGGGGAGGATTATGTTAATGGTGTAAGTACTGATATGGAAGTTCAGAGACATCTATATGTGCCTAAAGAGCATTTTTTTCACGGACGTTGATTCGGCACCGAATGCAGTTATTACAAGTCCTCTAGAAAGTAATGATGCTAGAGTATGGCATCCCGAGCACGATGAGTTAAGAGTGGGTCTAATCTTCAAGGATGAAGACGAGTTTGTGAAGGCTATTTTAAGGTCCACATCAAGCATAATTTGGTTTACAAGGTGAATAAGTCTATCCCAACTATAATGGCTTTGAAATGTAAGTTTCCAGATAAGTGCAATTTTACCTCCGTGCAACATGTAAGAAGAGCCATAGATATTTTGAAAATACGCTGTATCAGGGACCTCATATATGTCCATTGGGGAAGGCATCTAGACTATAGACTGATTACTGAATCAATTTGCAATATAGTTGAAACTGATCCGATGGTTAGAATTACCTCCTTAATTGCACCTGTCAAGGAAAAATACGAATACACTATTTCATATAAAAAGGCGTGGAAGGCCAAAGTTGCGATTATTGCAGATTTATTTGGGAATTGGGAAGTCTTATAGGATTGCCAAGATTTTTGGCAGCCATCCAAAAGTACAATGCTGGCACCATTGTCGAATATGACCCAAAGCTTGTGGAGAAATTAATGCAATACGTTTTAAACAAGTTTTTTGGGCATTTAAGCCATGCATCATGGGGTGTAGGTTCTGTTGTCCTGTTATTAGCATTGATGGCACGTTTCTTCATGGGAAGTACTTAGATATTATGTTAATTGTCGTGGTAGTAGATGGAAACAATCAAATCTTGCCGCTTGCATTTGCTATCGTTAAAGGGGAGAACCATGATATCTGGAGTTGGTTTTTGCAACATGTCAGTGATCACGTTGTCCATAACTATAAGGATGTTTGCTTGATCTCAGATCGCCATCTCAGTATGTTAAGCACTGTGAGAAAAAATCGATTTGGCAGCCACCTTATGCCCATCATCGATTCTACTTGAGACATATTCGTAGCAATTTTATAAAGAAATTCAGTAGTGCGGAGGTTAAGAAGCTTATTGGGCTGCTGGGAAAGCTACTCAAGTTCGTAAATTCAACAAGTTGATGGAAGAGGTCTGAAAACTTTTTGTAGAAGCAAAGAAGTGGTGTGACGAGATACCCGTTGAACTATGGGCACTTGCACATGACGGTGATAAATGTTTTGGAATGATAACGACCAATATTTCTAAATTGTTTAACAGTGTTTGAAAGGATCTCGAGGCTTACCTATCACAACACTAGTCCAAACCTCTTTTCATCGCTGTGTACATTACTTTAACTTGAGAAGAAACCTTAGGGCAGCCTCTATGGCAAATCAAATGCATTATGTCCCTTCCACCATTCTTGTAATTCAACAAGCGAAACAAAAAATTGGTTCTATGTTTGTGTAATTGTAACATCCCGAAATTTTCAAAATTTCAGAACGGTAACACTCGCTTGATCAGATACACTAAGACAATAACATCCTTCATACTTAACCAAATAATGTCATCAATCTGTCAGAGCAACTAACCATCAATTAATGTATTATCCTGAGTGCACAATCATGATTGATAAACTAAAATTAAATCCGATAATGAACTACAGAGGTTCACACACGCAGGAGTTTTAAAGAGAAACACCACTTAAGTTCACTAGCTCGCTTGCCTCTAGTCCAATTTCAAGTAGTCTAACGCTGGTTACTACCTGCAAAAAGGAAGTCAAAGGGGAGTGAGCTTTTGAGAGCTCAGTAAGGTTGCTCAAGAAGTTACAAAATAAATTACAAATGCAATCCAATGATCATCTTTTCAAGAGTTTCAAAAGAATCATACTAGTTCCATCAATTATCAATAAAATTTTCAGATACGATGCAAACAATCACAGATGATATTGAACATGAGCAATTGGAAAGCCACACAGGCAGTGCAGGAAAATCACTTAGCAAAGCCACAAAGGCGATACTCACTAACACTTTCCACCGGCTAGTGCATCAAGGCACTACTAGCCCACACCAATACATAGGCTAGTCCGTCAAGGTACTAGCTCACACCAATATTCTCCAATACCCACCAACTCCAACCAATCACACTAATGCACAATCTCATGTCAATATGCAGAATGACAACAATTTATAATGCAACATATTAATCAATGCTCGATGGACAATAAAAACTGAGCACCGATAAGAGTTTTAATAAACGTTTTAAGGCTCAATGAAAGATTTTTAAGGAAAGCAATGCGACTTGATCAACGTAATAGAGTCCAAACGAATAATGATAACAAATCAGAATAACATATGAAATCAAATGAGAGGAGTTTAGTTTGGATGAAAATCCCTTACCTCAGTCCAAGCTATGCACTGCTCAACAGCCTCGATCCAAAATCTTTTGAATTAACCTAGGTCGGGCAATTTATTTATCATAACACTATCCACACTGATATATTATAAATCTAATATAACTACCTACAACATACTCATTTCTCTACTCGGAATGACGAAATTAAAAGTAGTTTTCCACTCGGTTAACCTAACCTGACACTCATCACACTCCACGAGGCTCTGAAATATCCCAAAAATATTCTTATCATTCATTAAGTATTATTTATAGTTTAATATAGCATATGGTATAAAAATATAATTTTTGATTATTTTTAAATTAAAAACAATTTCCTTAAATACACTAAAAACCAATAAATTTTCATAATTGCTTATACCTCGAAATAAGGACTCAAATTTTTTTTGTACAAGCCTTAATATATGTATAAAATTATAGAAATAAAAATCAGGATTTAAAAGGCACTAAAACTATTTCTTTATTTTTTGTTTTGCTAAACTCAATGCGATATGGAAAATGATATCAAATCAACTTCAAAAATTATCAAACTTTTACTGAGTCTTTCTTATAGTATAAAAACATTACTCTAATTTTTCCAAAACATTTTCATGGGTTAAAGCCTCCAAAGAATTTTTATATGTCTGAACTTGTAGAAAATATAATAAATTCCTACTATATCAGAAAAATATGAAATTTTCACAGAAATTATAATATTTCCCTAAGAATCATCCTGTAAATTTTTAACATTTTTGGACAAGCGTACAGTACCCAACAGCCACATGGTACAACTGTTCATGCACAGTGTACCACGTTTGCTGGTGAGACCCATCATTGTTGCACCTCCTTCTTCTTATCTGCTGTCCAAAACCCATAACACACAGCTACTGTTCACGCAGCTTCTCTTTCACCCCTGGCATATTACAATTCGCTCCATTAACACACTAAATCTACGACTTCATTCACACACTCAAACCACTTAATTACATATATCTCACACCCATTACAACCACACCACTGCCATTCTTCTTGCTCTTTACAGACACCCATACCACTCACATATATATGTTGCCATGCACTCCAAATGCACAGAAACTCCTTGTTTCCATGTCACACCATTCTTCTTGCTCCTTACAGACACACACACACCACTCACATATATATGTTGCCATGCACTCCAAATGCACAGAAACTCCTTGTTTCCATGTCACAAGCCATACTCTCCCATGACACTCTTTTCTTCCTCATGACACACACAGAAACACACCTTCATTCCATGCCAAACTAACTTGTCATACCCATTCACAATACACAACACCATCTCATCTTCTCTACTCACTCACCTGTAAACACCCAAATGAAGGCACACACTTAAACACAGCTGCTTTCATTCACATAACTCTCATTCACGCAACCCAGTTGCTCACATACAGATACACCATATATACCAGCACTCTTCCAGCATACCCATTAGAGCCTAAACAATGACACCATGATCACACACACTAACACAAGTACACAACTCACGCACCTAGCTCTCTCTTGGAAGCCTTGCCACTCACACCTACACCCACAATTGCACACACGAACACATGCTTACATAGCTCTCAAGCACACATATGCACTCAGTACACCCTCCAGTCACACATCCAACACATAGCAACAAACCCATCAACTCCATCTTCTTATTCACCTCTTCATAACCCACTGCACACACTCTTATATACCCATATATACTCTCACCTCACCTCACTACACTACACTACACAAGCTGTCTCCATTCCATTTCTCTCCTCCCACACACTGCCACAGTTTTCACACACCACATCTACACGGCACTCACACAAACAAACTCATACTTCACGGCACTCACCCAAACACACACATGTACTCAGCAAATACATGGGTACTCCTCATTATAAGTTCAACTATGGTAGCCCATTTCATCACTTACACACCCATTCTTCATGCAAGCAAGCACACACGGCACTCATAGGGACTGCCTTACTCCCCCTTACAAGACCCACATCACACACTCTTATACACAACAGCCTACACACTCATGCACTCGTGAACACATTTTTCATTTCTTTACACTTCCTCACAGGCCCTCACTCACAGCACACACACAAACAGGTTACACACAAATCACGCACCCACACATTTTCTCTTCCTCTCTCTCTTGGATGCACTCCAACATGCATTTACCCAACCATGGGAGTACTTTAATCTTCCCCATTTTACACCTCTATATGCACACAAAAGCACCACAAACACATCGCTACCGCTGCCATTATGGCAGCCCCGCATTCCCTTCGGCATGTACCCCAAAAACTCTCCATAGTCCATACTCCCACATGAAAATAGCACAGCAACAGCCCCTCACTCACACTGAACACAGTTTCATGCACAACCACTCCCTCATTCACACTCTTCGGTAGCCTCTCAAAAGCCCTAGAAATCTCCTTGCAGCACATCTTTACAGATGCACACTAATTCATTCACGGTATTGCACCAAAAACAAAACTCATCCACAAATCTCACGCTAATCGTATGGTAGGCACTCTTCCGTTCACAGATACCCATCACACTCAAACACACATTAATATAGCAGATTCCCCTTAGCCCATTTATTCCCGTAATTCAGTAAAACAATTTAGGGAGGAAAGCTAGGAAACTCACTGAAAAAATCCGCCGAAAGATCTTCCTCTCGGCCGTGCTCTCTCTCTCTCTCTCTCTCTCTCTCTCAAAGTGGATCTGAAGGGCTGAATATGAGCCTTGGACGGCTACCCTAATATGTGGGTTTATATATAAAACCCTAAAAAGCCAATTACCAAAAACCCTTTTAAATTTTGTTTGTTATTAAAAGAATGTATCCACAACTTTATATTATTTCGAAATAGTCTAGAATGGTTATTTGTGACAAAATAATGCACTAAGAAATTTTTAACAGGTCATTACCTAACACTGCTTTACTATTTGTCGCTAAAGGTTGCTACTTAAACTATCGGTGCTAATTAAACATTTCATCGCTAAATTTTTTAAATAAAAATATTGATGCTAAAAATTTATTCGCTGTTTTATTAATTCGAAAAAAAATGGTCAAGGTGTTACAGTAACCTTATAACACAACCGGCGATTGGGGGTATTTTTTGGTAAAAAATAAGCGTTGCCAAAATGAATAGGTTGTGCGGCTTCAAGATAAAACATGCACATGTGGGAAGTTGACGACATATGGCATTTCATGTTCCCATGTTCTAGCATGTTGTTTAGTGGCAAAACTAGATCCTTCTGCTTTTATTAGTCCTTATGTTTCTATTCAAGAATATAGAAAGATATAGGCTGAAATGTTTCAACCACTAGAGCATCCAAATTATTGGAAGGAGTGGACTGGCTGTAGATTCATGCCTCCTGTTGTAAATAGAGGGAAGGGTCGACCAAGATTAGTTCGTTTGCATAATGAAATGGACATTTGTCTAGAGCAACAGCCGAAACGTTGTGGATTATGCAATAATTCTGGCCATGACAAGCATATATGTCATGCAGAGAAAACAGGTCAAACCAATGAGTGACACTTGACAAGACTCCCATCCTTTTTGTTATTATTATGTATGTTGTATATTTTTGTCACACTTTTGTTCAAAGAATGTAGTCTTTTGGTTGAAATCATTTTGTCATGTACTTAAAATTAAAGTAGTGTTGAAACTTTTGAAAGATGGAAGTCAAAAAACTCTACATAGATAGATCAATATAATGTTGGAATGCAAGTGAAATGTCTATTCATCACAAGCTGCAAGTTATAACTTTTCTTATTCCATAGCACTTGACTTAAATGTTTACATCCTCCTTGTTCTGTTGCCACTTCAGGCAACTTCGTTGGCAACAACCAATTTTATTTGTACTTCGGGCAGTTGATACTCTTTTCATTTAAAATTTTCTCGTCTCCTTCCAAGAGAAGAAAGGGAAAAAATGCTAAACTGAAGCACTAACATAAGAATTGATTTTGCAAGCACTGCATCATATGTTGGTGAACTCATTTATTCAGTTGGTTTTCTTACTCTAGATAAGAAGTCTAGTAAGGAAGAAAAAGAAAATTTGGAAAACCTTTAACTGAAGTTCTACCTTACTGGTAGAAAGTGAGAGAGGAAGTAACAGAATCCGCTAATTTTTAGCAATTGGCGACAGCTACCTCAGTAGACTTGCTGGTGTGTGATGGTTCACTAAACAACTCAACAAGAACTCACTGAAGCAATGAAAAAATGCAAAGCAAAAATTTAAATGAGAAGTGAGCTAATGTCACACTGAAATTACGTGACAAAACTTGAATCAAAGATGAAGCCTATAATTAGTTTATTATTATTTCATGTATTGCATTTTTTTAGTTTAATTTATGTAAAATTTGCATTGGTTTTCATAGAGATGGAGGGATCAAGATAGGAGGATGTTGTGGAGTATTTGGTAAATTCGGGGCCCTTCGATCCTCGTGTACTAAATTTGTAGTATTGTCATCGTTACAACCATGTCTGGGGATGAAGAGGAACTTGATTTGCAACGTGGATGGCACGTCATCAACTATAGTGATTTCTGTTAGTTGAACTGATATAAAAAATGATTGCAGGTTGATAAGGTATTGACATGCTGATGAGCCTTAGGCCCACTACTTTGGGATCGCGGTGGCAATAAGGGGATGGAGCCCCATGTGTGTATTATGCAATACTTGGTGCGAGTTGGTTTTTATGGTCTTTATCGGATCATGGAGGTTAGACTTGACCATGCTTTCATCACAGCACTAATTGAGGATGGCGGCCTGAGACCCATACATTCACCTTCATGCTGGGGAGGCTACAATTACATTACAGGATGTGCCATGGGCTACCTGTTGATGGTGATGCTGTTACAGGTGTTGACATTGTACGTTCCATGCATGCGTGGCAGGAGTATTGTCAAATATGGTTAGGTGTCAGACCACCTGAAACTGCCATATGTGGTGGGTCAATACAACTTCACTCGCTAATGGATCAATTCATGGTGTTACCAGAGGGTTCAGACAATGAGATTGTACAACAGCATGCCAGGGCTCTTATATTGGCCTTGATTGGTGGCATTTTATTCCTAAACTTATTGGGAAGTACAGTCTTTCTTATGTACCTAACTTTGCTTCAAGATCTTAATGCTGCGAGTAGGCGTAGTTGGGGCAATGCAGCTCTAGCTTACTTATATCGTGAGATGTGTCGAGCATAGAGTGCCAATTACACAGGAGCCTGCCCATCTCAGTGACAAGACAAGTCCTTGGTCACTGACACCCTGTTTAATTGGTACTCAAAGTCTTTTTCAGTGAAATGCTACATCAGGTGCTTTTGTCTAAGGGAAAAGTCAGGTCATTTTCCTCATTGGTACTCTAGTTACATAGATTTAAGACTTTCACAGAGAGTTGTTTGTTGATCAGAAATTTGTGTTCAATCAACTAATTTAATTAGGAGGCTTCTTGTTGAAACTTTACACCATTGGCATGGTTTACTGAATGGACGAAAAAAATATCGACACGAGTCTGATGTATTGCCACAGTACAATTCTCTAGTCACCGATGACTTCTTGCATTAGTAGTCTAAGTCTTTTTCAGTGAAATGTCACATCATTCACGCCTTTTTGCATGAAGTGAAAGACTGATTATATGTTTTATTTGTACTTTTATGGTGAACTGCCCTCACTCTAGAATGACAGTTCAAGGATTAATAAAGCTCTTAATGAGCTATTATCTTTTCAACAACCAACACATCTGTATAGACTTTTCATCGAGTAGTTTAAAGAAGCTTGCAGTGACTTGTCACATCTCATAAAATTAAACATGTAACATTTATTAAAGTGGTCCCGTATCAAGCTTTATATAAGTATGTGTGGTGGATGAAGGGCAAAAGGCATAGACTGCCATAATACCAGTTGCATAAGAACTCTGAAAATGTCATATACTCCGCGAGACATTTTTGAAGCAATGGGTCGTTACTGGGCGGGCGAAGGCGAATTTCATTATTCTTTGCGTCCAAGTTTGCATTACTCATCACTCTATGTTAATACATTACATACATAATGGTCTTATTGGATGAATGAATATAAGGTCTAATTAGCTGATTCACAGCACATGAATATACCCCTACCTCGACAAAAGGCAATCAACATGCTGCGGAATACACATATGGAGCTTGAAAGGGCACTGCATCGCATACGTGAAGAAAACAATAGCATGAGAGTTCATCTAAGTAGACATAACTTGCATCGTATGGCACGTGATGCGCATGTAGATGGCAACAATAATGAAGCACAATTATACTTGAACATGAGCTTTGAACCTGGATCCGTTTTCGATGCTCCAATGTCAAATGAAGATGACTGAAAATGGTTAACAATGAGACTAACCTGTTTATCAGCTTGATCATGTCAACAATGCTGCTTCTTTGTAATTTACTTTGAAAATTTCTATTTTGTAATTCTCTATGTTCAAATGAAGATGACTACAAATGATTAGTGATCAACAATGTAGATGATTAATATGAACATGGCCTAAGTACCAAGAGTTTCATGACATTAGACCATTTACATGGTTACAGCCAACAACGAACGCATATTTTTTTTATTCTCAAAATCCTAATTTTACCACCACCTTTTACCAGTAACTAGTCACAAGCCGTTGCAGTACATGACCATTCAAGCCATTTCTACTTTCTCAAACCATCTGGTTGTTGAAAGTTGAGATTATGCCTCAAAAGTTTTGCTACCAATCATAATGGTTGTGAAAAGGCTTAAGGAAAGTCTATCAACAACTTAAGTGCCTATCCATGCAATGATTCGTTAGTTAAAGGTTAGTTTCTTAGTCACTAATGTACTTTATAGCAAAGAATACCTGGACAAGTATTTGAGAACGGAAATAAATGCTCTAAAAACTTAAATTTGAGAGTAGAACAAATTATGATACTTAAGTTACTTCTTAAGCCAAACACTACATCTTGACTAAACCAACAAGAAGCCATGATATGGGAAAAAGCTAATTTTTGGTTATCTACTACACAATTTTAACAGAAAAAACAAGTTTACAAGATAATAGGAAAAAACAATTCACAACAATGATAATAGTTGTGTTAAAGCATTCATAATCATGGAAAAAGATACAAATAGTGATTAAAAACCACGCTTATGGTGGAGAATGTGGTTAGAAACTACGATTTAAATATAAAACATGGTTATAAAATAGCATTTTACAGCTTAAATGTTGTTATAAACCATGCTTTTATAAGAACATGTTTTTAATTGATTTCAACAAAAAAAACGTGGTTTACAAATAAAGATTTCTATTGAAAAACGTGGTTTTGTAAAATGATTTATCTTCTCTGTTAGAAACCAAAATTTCGATTGAAAACGTGGTTCTGGAGAACGATTTAAATGAAATCTCTGTTAGAAACCAAATTTTTTTTTTGAAAACGTGATTTTGGAAAATGATTTAAATGTGCCAACCGTGCTATGAAATCTCTGTTAGAAACCAAAATTTCGATTGAAAACGTGGTTCTGAAGAACGATTTTATGAAATCTCTGTTAAAAACCAAGATTTTCTTTTGAAAACGTGATTTTGAAAAATGATTTAAATGTGCCAACCATACTATGAAATTTCTTTTAGGAACCAAGATTTTAATTGAAAACGTGGTTCTGAAGAATTGTAAGACCCCAAATAATATATAACTAATTATTTTATTTTTTGGGCCACTTTTGCAGTTTTAATAATATTTTAGAATATGTTTTGAATAAGTAACATATCTTTAGGGGTCTTTTGAGTAATTTACCAAGTCTAGAGATATCAAGACTAGTCAGTTGTTTTTTCTTTTTGTCGATAGATTGCGTTTGCTTTTCAGAGAGATAGAAGAAAGAGAAAAATAAGATTTTTGAGAATTGCAATTTCTACTCACAATTGGTAAGTGATCTTGAACCCACTTTGTTTATAAGAATGAATTAAATCACATTAGGATTGTGTTTGTGAAGATTTTAACGTAAGTAGGCTGATTAAAATATTTAAGATTTGAAATTTCAAAAGATTATACAACTTTATAAATCTAATCGCGGAGATTAAAGTAAGGGTTTTACATACTACGTCCGCCCCTTTTGAATTGATTATCATCTGGTGTTAAGTATACATGCCCGTATGTACAAAATTTCACAGCTACGGATTCGGAAAACCCCAGCACAATTATGTTTGATATATTGTTTTCGACAAGTTTCACGAATCCAGTTCATGAATCCAATTGAGCCATTCTAAATTAGCCTCTTCTTGAAAATCGTGTAAGAGATAATGCCATTCTGCCACAATTCTTTTTACCCTACGTCATCATGTATTTATTTGCCATCATCTTTTTGTGTACTTTCTATACATTGAAATATCATGGGTAAAAATATTTGAAAACAAACCTGATTTGTTTCTTTTCTTGCATAGGTTGATGCTACTCGTACATACCACGTGCCAAGGCTTTAGTCCTTGACATTGTTTTTTTTCTTTTTGAATTTGTTTCGTATATTTTTAAAATTCCGAACGCGTACGAACTTTTATTGAAGCGTTCCAAATTACCCTACGTCATCATGTATTTATTTCCATCGTCCTTTAGGTCTACTTTCTATGCATTGAAATCATTGGTAAAAGTATTTGAAAACTAACCTGATTTGTTTCTTTTCTTTCATGGGTTCATGCTACTGGAGATGCCCACAAAAGGCTTTAGTCCTCGACATTGTTCTTTCTTTGGCATTCGTTTCGCGTTTTAAAATTCCGACGCATATGAACTTTAAGAAGCGTTCCTAATTACCCTACGTCGTCATGTAGTTTGCTACCATCGTTTTGTCTACTTTCTATGCAGGATTACTCAAACCATTTGAAACTAAGATAGCAATTCTGAAAATTCGTTTCAGAATTACTCCTGAAATTGTGTATATGACTGAAATTTTGAGATACGAAATTTGGAAAAAGCCAAGTAGTTGTGTATTCTGAATTTCAGAATCTTATATATGAGCTCAACAGCCACCTCTTCAGGAAGAGACATAACCATTCAAAAAATAACAGAAATAACTGTTATGTCTGGTGCCTTTTCAGAATTACTTTCAAAGTCATTAAAATTAATAATTGAAAGAAATAATTCCGAAAAATAGTAAAATTATGGGCCGTTAGATCATATATAAATCAACGCACTATACGCGCTCGCGGCAAGCGTGCAAAGTGCTAAGTACACCGACTAAAGCGCACACAATGCGCCACATGCGCGCACGCGCGTGCGGTGCGGTGCACCGCACAATAGCATTCCCAATCTTCCCTCCAAAAACATCTCAAAATAATTCAAATGATATGTACCATGTGTTTGGTTATAAGGAGAGAGAAAGTTCATTTTCTCTCTAATGTGGGACAAAGAACAAAACCTTTTGGGTCTTGAACTTCTCAATCAATACAAACACATTACATAACAATCTACCACCAACACTAACAATGCTACTCGTACATGCCCACGTGTCAAGGCTTTAGTCCTCGACATTGTTCTTTTTCTTTTTGCATTCGTTTCGTAAAGTTTTAAAATTCCGAACGCATACAAACTTTTATTGAAGCGTTCCTAATTACCCTACGTCGTCATGTATTTATTAGCCATCATCGTTTTGTCTACTTTCTATGCATTGAAATCATGGGTAAATATTTGAAACTAACCTGATTTGTTTCTTTTCTTGCATGGGTTCATGCTACTCGTGCATA
>JAVXUP010004834.1:0-25633 GCA_033070095.1 Escallonia herrerae | reverse complement strand
GGTGATTTTTGCGAATTTTTCGTTTAAACCAGGCCGGTTGGGCCGGCTCTTCATTATGAAAAATCATTCAGTTTTGGGAAGTTTTAGCTCTATCTTGTGCCGTTGGGTCATCATTGTATTTGTTTAAATAGACACCACTCAAATACGTTATTTGTTTCTTAAATTGACACTAAATTTCGTTGTTTGATTATTTTTCAAAACTTTGATGTTCAAAAAAAGTGAAGATTATTTAATGTATTTGTTGAATTTGATATTTATACATAATCGTGTACATTTTGAGTAAATTTTTTTAAATATTTGTAATTTTAATTTGTGTACTAATTAAATTTCCAGTTGAACCACGGGTCAAATTAGTGAACTAGTGCCTCCACCAGTTCAGGGTCTAGTTCAATCCTCATAACTATGACAGCGTGACATGGAAAGGAAACATTTGTGGGGCACAAGACTTGGAGTTGCAAATTTACCTTTCAGTCGAAGCATTAAAGGTATTGACTTCCCAGCATTATTATCCGTAGTGCCTTGAGAAAATATTCAGTAATTGTCTAATATCACGTCATTTATTTATGTGGTGCTAGACATTCACTCAAAATACAACAACTGGGTCATATTACAGGAGAGGGGTCCTCTGTCCAGTTGGACAGAAATCGTTAACCTTGATTATTTAAACTAAATATCTAGGCATGAGATTTGAAATTCAACGAAAAATTTAAATATTCTGCCAATATTTTCAAAAAGAAAACATGCTCAATATATATTTTTGCTTAGATTTCTTTGTCTTCATTCTTGTCTCATTTATCTTGTCATCTCCGTTCTCATATTATAATAGTCCGCCCGCCATACAAGACGGAAACTCTAATCCGTCGAACATTTATAGAGTCTCCTTTGTTTTAGTCACTTTTATGCCAATATTTGGATGTTCATTACTTCTCATATCTAAGCTAAGACGAAGTTCAAGTGATAACAAGAACCAAGTAAACTAATAAGCAGGCTTCCCTTGTAGCCCCTGCCATTGACGGAGGTTTGGGATTGACATGCCTAAGTGGCCTGCAATAAAGCTCTCATACAGTCCTCACTTTCTTATTAATGTAGAACCCCGCTCCAGAAAACATAAGCTGCACTACCAATATCAACATGATAACAACAAGAAAATTTTCCAAAGCAAAGGTAATTGAGATGATCACGACCCAGAAAATGTGGAAGATGAAAAACAAATTTAAGATATCAACAAAATTTTGTAGGGAATGGATGGGTTTAGTTTCTGGATCATCTGTCCATTTGCAGATTTGCAAATTTTTGTAGGGAAGTTTATGGGCTTAGTTTCTTAGAGGATATTCTTAATGATTATAAGCATCTACTAATACATAATGTATTTTGTTACCAAATTTATCAAAGAGATGGCTCTGCTCCTGAAACATGTCAACCAGTTTTATAAATTGAAAACAACCATGAAAAATCATTTTTAGCAAAATGCACTCTATGAATGTTTGATAGTTTACTACTATAATTACCCCTAAAATCATGTAAAATGTGGGCTTAGCATCATTTATTAGCCATATTATTACATGTGACGGCAAGTTCATATAAGAACTCCCAATCATGGAGGGATTCAATGATTAAAGGAAATTACAATTTACAGCAACAAAGAACACAACTATACAGCATCAACATAGATCTGGATGGCGTCCCAAGGCACAAATCTTGAGAAGAACTATTAATTTTAGTTTTGTAGATCTCGATCTGCCATTAGAAAGTGAGAAAGAGATGTTTTCTAGGATCAAGTAGACCAAGTTTGGCCTTTGAGTAAGTCAAAATGATTTATCATTGAGTCGGATAGTTTCGTGGCCGGAGCTGGAGAACCATGCATTCATGGTTTTGGTTGGGGGCGGGGGCGGGGGGGGGGGGGGGGAGGGGGGTTGCAGAGAGAGAGAGCGGAAGAGAAATAAAGAAGAGAGAGGTGGTTGAAGATGATATATTATGTGAATCGACATATTTTTCTTTTTTACTTTCCTTTTATCGATTAATCTAACCATGGTTAAGGTTGAGAGTATAACTGGTGACGTGGCCCACAATCGACATTTTTGCCGATGTGTTATAGTATTATTGGTTGTTATATATCACCTCAGTAGATGAGGTGATATAAAACAATCACCAAATATTTTCTCGTAGTGCCTTCTAATTAACAAAAATGAATTTAAAGTAACAAGAATAAACATTTGATAATTGCAGGAACATTTAGGCGAATTTAAATGACTATTTTTGGAATTTGTATTTTACTTGAGGACGACTCAATCATTACATAATTTCCATAACGGATTGTAACAAAGTTAAACCATAGGGGGGTCACTTACAGCTGGAGCAAACTAAAGGGGATTTTTTAGAATTTGCCACTAAAAATGAGCAAATTTTGCTCAGTTTTCAAGTCATCTCTATTTTTTGTCTCAGCAGAATCATAGTAACTAATAGATTCAATCTACTGATCATGTTAAGGAATTGGATCACATGAATTATGCTTATCATATCCCAATGATAGTGGATCACGGGTTTTATGGCTTAGAATTAGGGATTAATTGATTCTTCTTGTGTATATAAATACATGCTCTTCTCAATGTAAAGACACACAAAAAACATTCAGTCAATTCTCTCTTTATGTCTTCATTTATCTCTTCTCTTTATTTTCTTAAGAGATCAAAAAATAACAAATTATGAGAATTATATATTGTAATCTCTTCTATGCATAGAAATGATTATGATAATGTCATTTCATAGTAACTTTCTTTGTGAAAATACCCTCTTAATCGAGTGACTACCCAAAGGAGAGTATAATTATGTAATGCAATTCGATTTTTCCTCAACAATTGACCATTCAAAGGATGTAATCATGTTGTATCTTTTTCTAATAATGCTAGATTTTAATTACCTTGTGTCTCTTGGCTAATTGGATCGAATGCTACGAATTCAACCTAACTTGTTTCTTCTAGTTTCTTAGGGAAAATATCACTGAAATGTTGGGCAAGTTACACACGAGTTTATTGACGATGTAAAATATCAAATACGTCATTTGATTAGGTGAAACAAAAATGATAAAAGGACTACTCTACCCTTTCATATTCCACCCTCCCTTTCTCTTTTCATCTATTTTTTATTTTTAATAAGACGCTCCCACCTCCTTTCTTTCTATCTTTCTAAGAGGGTGTTTGGGGTTAATTTTGGAATGGTCAAACCTGATTTAATCTAGATTAAATCAGATGTGTGAGTGTTTGACAAAAAAGATTATGAGATTTAATCTGACTAAAAAAATTAAAAAAACTGATTAAATTCATAATTCTCAAAGTGAGGATTATGAAATAATCACTTTTTCATAATCGGGTTTGACCTTTTAATTTACCATCCTATCTCCATGTTTTTTTACAAAAAGACATTTCATATCCTTTTAACTAATTATTGGGTGTGACTTTTAATTAGTTTCTAGAGTTATATTTTTTTCAACGTTAACAGAGAGGGAGTACAACAGTTCATTAACAGCCGCCTTCTTCCTCCCTACCATTTCTGTACGCTCTTCTACTTTTTATTCTGAATAAGAATGACAACTCTTGTAGGTGGTTGAAAATAGCTTCTTTAATAATTTTTGTATGTTGTAGTTAGGGTTAAATACATGTAGGTACCCTGGAACTACCACAAAGTCTCACTTAAGGGTCTCAAAATTTAATTTTTACACATAAGGGCCTGTAACTCTAAATTTGCAATAAGTAAGTACATCTGTCCACTTTCCTAACGATCGAGGCCTTTCCGTCAGGGGCATTTTTGGGAAGTCTCACTTGATTTTGGAACCCTAATCCATTAATATTTGGAACCCTAAAACTAATTCTCAGAACCGACAGCGGGATTGGCCTCGCCGTGGGGGTAGCTGTGGGAGATGAGCTGCGAGCTCGAGGTTTTTGGAGGCCGCGGTGTCGATGATGGGTCCTATTTTGAATTCGGAGTCAGCTAGCGAGAGGTGGTCGGCGAGGACGCCGGGGAGGGATAAGGTGTCGAGCAGTGGATGGTCGTTGCTGGAGGGTATTGCGGTGGTGGCCATTTGGTAATCAGGATCTGTGACGGATCTGTGGCGGTTGGTGGTCGTGGGTTTCCCGATGTGGTTGCGGGTGGTCTTGGGTGGCAGATCTGATTTAATTCTTCGGATGATGTCGCCAGTGGCCACTGGGCTCACGGGATTGGTGGTGGTCGGCGATTGTGGATGTGCCGATGTGATTGTGGATTCGTGGGGACGTGGTTACCAGTGGGTGGGTCGGGGTAAAAGGGAGAGCAGTTACAGGGGCCGCTGCCGGTGGGCGAAAGTGTGGAAATAGGGATCTTTCTTGGGGAGGTGGAGGCCGGCATGGTGGATTGTGGTGATGGCCGTCGGTGGCAGGGACAATTAACGTCGTGGTCGCAGGTAGTGTTAGTCGTGGATGGCGGCGACAGGGGCTGTTGCCGACATGGTGTGCAGGATACAGTTGTCGGCGTTGTCGCTTGAGTATGCTGCCGGAGAGTGTCGCCGTCGGTGGTTGATAATGATGTGTGAAATTAGCAGAGGAGGAATAGGGGGAGGGAGAGGAGTGGATGGCGGCGAGGAGGTACTAATTGTAGGGTTTGAAAAAGCTAAAGTTGGTTGACGAAATTGCCCCTGATGGAAAAGTCTGGGTCATTAGGAAAGTGGACGGATGTACTTACTTATTGCAAATTTGGAGTTACAGGCCCTTATGTGTAAAAATTAAAATTTAGGACCCTTAAGTGAGACTTTGTGGTAGTTCCAGGGTACCTACGTGTATTTAACCCTTATAATTATTTTCGAATGAAAGTTATGTTAACATTACTTCACTAAATGGATACTAGAAACTTTATTTATATAGTGTCCTTTATGGTCATTTTGCCTATCAAAACTGATTTAATCACTTTCTACCCAAACACTTTTTGTAACTTAAGTTAGTTCATAGCTAATTTTGTCAAACAACAAACTGATTCTGCTTAAAGTAGATTAAATCTAATTTTGAAAACTGATTCAGATTTAAGCTAAAATCTGCTTTTTAGAATTAATCCCAAACGGGCTCTAAGTCCATCACCGCAGCTAACCACCAAAAACAACTACGATACTAACCCAACACCACCAATAACAACCATGAGACCACTCCAACACCATCAATCACACCACGAACCAAATATAATTACAGCACCACCACCAATTTGCACACGTCCGCGCGCAAGCATACAGAGCACGCGCGAGCATACAGAGGTAAGCATGCAAACACATACACACGTATCGATTGAATTCATAGAAGCATATGTACAGACATACACTCTTTTGATTGAATTCACCCACATTGACACGCAAACGCACGTGCGTACACACATGCACATTATTTGAATTCACCCCCAACCCCCCTCCACACACACCACACTCTCTCTCTAAGTGAGTCAGACCCACGCACACGCAAACAAACTCTAATGGAATTAGACCCACGCACGCGATCACACCCGAGCACATGCGCGGGCACACACACACAGATTGGCTGCAACATAACGGTATATGATGCATGGCCTACTAACGATGCTTTTAATGAAGATAGCAATGATATGGGATGATTGGGAGATGGGATAGGCTGGGGGGGGGGTGGGTTGGGGTGGGGTAGGGTTTCACACAATTGAAAGTTACAATCACCAACTCTGGCATCGTCCGTCATTGGGGGGTTTTGGAGATAGAACGGTTTCAGAGCATTGGCGACAATGGAGATGGTAGCGTTGAGCATTGGCGACGGCAGCGTTGAGCATTGGCGACGTTGGTAGTTTGGGTTTTGTTATGAATGGTGATGATAAAGAAAGAGAGAGAAAAGATGAGGCATGTGAGCAATACGTGTACGAAACTTATACGTATTTAAAGAGTTAAGGTAAAAGAGGTATGTATTGTCATTAAAAAACACACACACACACACAATAAGTGTATTAAATACAATCAGTGTTATCGCAGAAAGATATGTGTTATAAATTTTTAAGATTTCAATTTAAGATGTGAAGTTTTGAAAGTCTGACAAAATTGACTATAATTGTACTGGAATCTTAAATTTTTTGAAGGAAACATTTTATTTATTTTTATATAGCTAAAAAACTGTCTAATTATTTCTCGTTGTGCAGCGCGAGACAATTAAAACAGCTGGTACCATATTTCTTGGAGCGGTTTGAGGCACGTGAGTATCGTACCTGTGTGGGCAACGACAAAACAATAAAAATATTCCTTAGCATGCATATTGAGCTCTCCTGCCGAAGCGTACTACCACCTCCCTGCCCCCCACCCCCCCCTCTTTCCGCTTTCTTTCCATTTCGCGTAATTAAAAACCGTTCCGTTTCAAGACCACACCTACTGAGAGTGAACTGCGTGCTTCCAGCGTGTCTGGGCTGAGCCTGAGCCTTAAGGGGGTTTCCAGGTCCCTCAACAATGGCACCGAGAGGCAGACACAGAAACAGGGTCGGTTTGATCAATCGCTGTCTCCCACCTTTAGCGCACTCTCCTCGTTATTTTCTCTCTGTTCTTACTGTTTTCCGTTCCAATTGTTTAGGCGAGATTGTCGCGAATGGATGCAGCGGTGGACGCCATGATTCCATTCGGGTTTTCTGAGAAGACTGTGAGGAATTCGGTGAAAACCCTTCTCAATGTGAGGAATTTACGTTCTCTTTTTTTTTTTCTCCGGTTTTTGTTCTGTTTTCTTGTGGGTTGTAAGTTTCTTGAAATGGAAGGGGGTTTTTGGTCCAGGAATATGGGGGAGATGAAGGGTGGCCGTTTATAGAGGCTGATGCTTACAATGTTTTACTGGAGATCATTCTGGGTGAACAAGAGAAGAGTCATCAAGAAGGGGATGTTCAAGAATATTGTGCAGAAAGGGATAATTTGGTGGAGGTATAAATAACAAAATCGGCCTTGTGATTTTCTAATTGGGTTAAACTATTGAAATTAGATACAGGGAAAATGCTTTAATATGAGTTTGGGACTTTTGATCATAAGTTGTTAATACTGATGTGTGGTAAGAGGCTTATCTTAGAAGGAAGAAAAGAAAGCCAACTTAGGTTGCTTTTTCCCTATGATGTGTAGCTCTCGTCTCATTATATTGTCTTTGAAATGTTTTCATGGTCAACTTTTATTCCTTAGGAAGTCGCAAAAAGTCAAAAGATTCAAAAAATATACAATAGATGGAGTATCTTTTAATTGTGGACATGTTGGATTTTCAATTTCTTTTTGATGCCACTTTTAAATGTTGACGGAAGCAGTATTGTTGAGAACTATATTTTCCTGGTTGGGTAAAGATGGATTCATCTTCTTATTCTTTACGCATAAACAAAAGAAAAGGAGGGTTGTAAGTATGTTTTGGGCAGAGCCAGTTTTCTACTACATTAGTATTTTCTAGGATTCCATTCTAAGAGGAAAATGATACAAGGTATAAGCTGTTCACCCGAACTGGGGTGCCAAGCTGATCATCTCTGGTATAAAGGGATGGAGATTTGGATGGGATCGAAAGAAATGATATATCCAATGCCTGATTACTAAGATCTGCAAGTGTCTCATCTCTCCAAAATCCCCGAGCATGAGGTGAACCTTCCTTTAAGATTTCAAAGTGTTAGGTTAGCCTTCTTCTTGCTTGAGTAGATTGCTATAAACATTTCTAAATTTGTGAAAAAATTCCCCACGAGGATTGGGTTGGGGGGGGGGGGGGATTGGTTTGAGAGCTTCTTTTGATTTGCTAAGGCGTGTTTCTGACAACTTGGAAGCTAAAAATCTAACCTGGTGCTTTTACAATATTTTGGGAAGAATACTAATAAATCCAAAAGTATCAAGTTGGCACTGCAGTTTGTTCTCGACCTCCTCAGTCAGCTTAGTTTTATTTACTACCTCTTCGATTCGTCTGTTATGGTTATGTTATAACATGACTACTTTTGGTTTCATGTTTTCAACAGTTCTGTCTTTTTGTCCAGTGTCTTTTGGTGGTGATGGGATAATCTATAATAAAGTGCCACTCATATTATTATGCATATACCACATCAAGAGATGTTTCAGGCCCATTTCCAGGTTCTGTATCTAGTTCCCATGTTTTTGTGATTCAAGGTGCAGAATTCCTGTATCTTAATGTGAATCTATCTTTATCAACTTTGTTATAAGTTGGCCAACATACTTAAGTGAATTACTAGGTACGACACTCAGGATAATATCCGTCTCTCACTTGCTATAGCTATGTTATTTTAGACATGAGTTTGGGGTAGATGTTACATGGTTTGATCTTTTTTGTAGAGGTGCAACAACCAATGATATACTTGAAACACATTAAAATATGCATATGGAGTCATCTTCAGATTGTTTCCTACGCTGACAATAAGGTGCAACTTGCAATAGTATTTCATGTCTAACCCTGAGTAAAGATGAAAAGATTATCCCTTTTTTTGGTCGGGTAATTCCAACCGTTTTAGAGGTACTCCAAAAGTACACTGGGGAAATTCTTATACCCCAGGAGTCGGACATTGGGTCTCTGTTTTGTTGTAGAGCAATGGAGTTGGATGCCTCTTTTTGTCTAAGGCCAAGATTTAGTTCTCTACTTCCTTCTCGTTCAAAATGATTATTTTAGGTAATTATGAAGCACCTCATTATTTTAGGTAATTATGAAGCACCTCATTAGTTAAAGTCATACATGGCCATTGATCATCCAGTGAACTAGACTTTGGTAAAGTATTCCTCTTGAACTATCAAAGGGTTATAACTTCCCTCAAAGGATGAATAGTTGACCTCTTTTCTGTTCTTTTTTTTTTTTTTTTTTGGGGGGGGGGAGTGCACAAGGGGAGTATTAGGACGAATAGTTATATTTTTGATGATTCTCGCTGTTTTCTTTCTTTCCATCTTTTTTGGTTAG
Organism: Escallonia herrerae; assembly: GCA_033070095.1. Lineage (NCBI taxonomy): Eukaryota > Viridiplantae > Streptophyta > Magnoliopsida > Escalloniales > Escalloniaceae > Escallonia > Escallonia herrerae. The sequence goes on along the minus strand of JAVXUP010004834.1, from coordinate 16,712 downwards.
GGAGGCAGAGAGGCTCGAGGGGAATCCTTATATTCATGTTTCCATTTTGCTTTGAAGAAGATCCATGACAAAGTTATACAATGACATGCCGTGGTAGTGTGAAACATTTGAATATGGTAGTGAGCATATCCCTCGAAACTATATGGTTTTACATTCGGGAACGTTGAGTTATCGTTATTTTCTACAGTACGTTATTCTAGTATATCTCACGCAGTTGTTTTCTCTTTTGATATAAACCATCTACCTTGTAAATGCACTTTCTTTTCTTCATCGTGTTTGCCTGTTGGAGTGTTAAGCCAAGTCAACGATGAACGGACATCGTCTGTGGTAATACATGAAGGTTCCTGTTTGGACAGTGTTCAATGTGTGTTTACCTTTGTAAGTGTTATGAAATTTAGGAAAATTTCTTGGCAAGCGTTCCTCATCCATCTATAGGCAGTTTCAAATTCAACAACGTAAATATAGTTAGAGAAGGAACTTTCATTGCCCTGCATCTGTCGCAGCATAATATCTCGCTCTTTTGTAATATTAAATTCAGTTAAATAAGCAAACATTCAAGTTTAGTTTTCAACTACTTGCCTTGAAGAAGTTGGTCATACTTGTAATAAATAAGGGTAAAAAATACAAGTCCAAAAGGGAAAAAGAGTATCAAAAAACAAAGAGGAGAATAGGGGGATAAACGAAAAAGTAAGCAAGAGCATATAAATCACAAAAAGATAAATTTTGTATACGACGAAGCCTCTGAAAACTGCATCTGTTACAATTTAAAAGGCAATGAGCTCTCGTTGCACCTCTCCATAAGATTCTTATGCGCTGTCATGGAAGCACAAGTATTTATTTCTTGCTTGCAGTTTTTGGTACATATGTAACTTCTTAATTTTGGACACCGGTTCATAGATAGGTGATGTCTGCAACGCGAAAAATATGTAGATCTGTTAAACTAATGTAGGGCTGGATATGGGGTGGCACGTCATCTATGGATATACAGGTTTTCGTTGCATGAATTTGTACTTCATTTGTCCCTTTTAGCTCTTGCTCTTGTAACGTGGACGTGCTAGTTTTCGGCCATCTGCTGAGATATATTAACATTTATTTCTTTTGGAGTTTGAAATGGATTCAACTTTGGAAACCTTGATCATGCCTGGGCCATGCCATGCTAATCTTACTCTTTTGCTATCTGTGGCAGGAGTGAACTCTTTATTAATCAGAACAAGACATGAGCTATAGCTAAATCTACTCATCATCCTTGCTTGTCAATGGGTAATGTAAGAGAGTATCCACAGAGTCTAGTAATACCTCTGGTAGGCTTGACCACCAACTTTCCTGGGAATTGGACTCTTGGAGATATCCACATTTTTCCAAGGAGTTATGTTCTCTCTCAGAAGGCAGAACGCCAAAATCTTTTGAGTCCAACCAATGTAGTGGCTAACTTAGAATGCAATCTACTATTAGGATGATTGTTGCAGTGTTCACATGCCTTAGTATCTTTCTGTTGTTGTTTCTTTTAAGCTCTCTGTTGTATAACTTTCTTCCTTTATTTCTGCTTCTTGTTCATTGAGCTGTATCACATCTCTTGTTGACCGATTAAAGTTTAATGTGATCTAGATTTGTTTGTATCACATGTCATTGTTATGTTATTATGACATTTTTCTCGTAAGCTAAGTTCTGGAAAGGATTTTGATGTTGGGTTGCTTACTTTCTGTTCGTGCATGTTAACAGACATGTACATTACTTTGATCTGATTTTACTTTTCTGTTGCATTTTTGTCCTTGATTTGTACTTATCGGTTCTAGTTCTTTAATGGAGTATATTGGTGAAAAAATATCTTAATCGTATAACATTTTTCTAGATGAAAATATCATTGTTACGTATACGAGGAAGATTTTGCTTAACATGAACTCTGGAAAAGGTTTGATGTTATATGACAAGTTGTTGATAGACTATTATTTATGTGACTTTGTTGCCTTGGTAATTACGGAATGTTGATGACTAATTGTTCTATGTGCATATATATGCTTCTTGCAGAATGGTCCACTTCAAGATGAAGGATCTGGGAATAATGCTTTAGTAGACACTGCTGGACCCTCTATTGGAACTATTCAAGCTATTTGCTCTCAGGCTACAAATACTGCATTAGAAGCTGAGACAACAGGTATTATGTGGTTCCCTCATTCCATTGACGGATAAAACAGCGAAAGAGTTCTGTTAGGGTTCCTTCTAATCGCAGTATTGACTCTTGATTTGCAGGAGATAAAGAAGGTTCCCTGCTAGCTGAAGGAGATGGAGAAGGCTGCCAAACCAAGGAGTTAGTTGGTGCTGCTGGCAGCATTGACCGGTGTTCTGAAGGGACAATGCTTCTTCTAAATGCTCCAGTTCAGACTCCAACACGAGTAATACCTTCACCACCGCCAACCGATAGTATTCCTACGCGAAAGAATAAACCAAACTATGGGTGGATTAGCAGTGATGACGAGGAGGATAATCTTGTGATTCTATCAGCAGCGTCAGTAGGATTTAGACCGCCCACACCGAGGCAATTGGAAACTTTAGCTGGTGGGACAGAAACTGGGAAAAAACGCAAGTCAAGGTGGGATGTGCGGCCTGAAAATGTTTAGCCTGATCCTCCTCTCCTGCATGTAAAGTAACTGGTTGACATATTAACCTGCAGCTGCCATATGCAGACCTGATTGCGATTCTTGGATGGTATAGGTACATCAACACTTTTCTGATTTATTGGAATGATTTCTTTACTTCACAGGTATCAGAAGTACTAAGCAGAAGTTCTGCTAGGCAGATTTTGATTTGGCGTTCCTGACCTGTTCATCCATGTACTACTTTGATTTAGCTCAATGTCCAATTTACACACATTATGGCGGAGAGAAAGCGGGCACTTGGTGATTTTAGGATATATAGAATACAAGCGAGATGATTGAACAACCCCCCCCCTCATTTCGACAACTGAGATGAAGCCTAAGTGTTTGATCTCTACTATTTACTTGTTCTTTCAAATAACAAATTATTTGAATAACCAAGTTTGTAGAGTTTTGTATGGAGCTCTTTGGTAGTATGTATTTCTACTATGATCCAACTTTGAGTAGGGCAGGGATGTTTTGAGTTCCATTGAATGAAAAGTTCACACTTTCACTAGTTCTACGCATCTGCTAGAGGAAATTTTCAGAAGGAAAGGGTGTACATGAAAATTCCGGAAAACACTAGTCATACTGCCAAAACAAATTCGTCTTGTCATCGATAAAGCTTAACACTACTTTAAGTTGTGCCTTTCCCTAAGAACATTATTAACAAGGAAACATTTGGACATTTTTCTTAGTATCCAGTGATAAGGAAAACTACCAATAAGGAGCTGGTTAAGTAGATTTCAGGATCTCAATTCAGGCATATCACATGGATTCGAGTCCTCTGCACGTCGCTTCTTGTTGCGGGTAAATATACGTCATCGATTCTACATGTGTTACACACGCGAGTTTTCCGTACGCTTCAACTCCGACATAGGTGAGAAAATTGTAAACTCAAATGTATGTGATTGACCTTGTGGTATACGGGACGTAATATTTTTTGCCGGTCTCAACAGAGCTTTGCAATATTGTTATGGTTAGAAAACTGACGACACATGTCGAACATGATTTGGGAACCAGAGGTTAGCCTCCCAATGCGGTGAACAGAAGTCAAGTCGGGTCGGGTAAAAGCGGGGCGGGTCTTCCCAAAAAAACAATGAACAAAAAGCGGATAATTCCATATTCTTCGTCAATCAAACGTTTGGATAAGACTCTTAAACCTCCGTAGTCTGCATCCCTCTCTGCTCCGTTCTCCCTCACATTCAAAAACCCAAAAAATGCGGTCACAACTGAAATAAACTCGCACCAGAAATGTTCTCTCCGGCGAGTTTGCGCGGGAATTTCGTCCCTCTCTCGCAGTGCAGCTCTTGCTGTGACCTCCGCTTCCAGCCCGTCAGCTCTACTTCAATCACTTCCCGAAAAACGCAGAGCAACTTGTATATAAGCCACGCCTCGAGGTAATTTCTGGTTTTTTTAGTCGGCAGATATGCTACAATCTTGCTAATGCATAAAATTCGCAAAGCAACGTAATGAAGATGAGCCGGGCCTTGTATAGTGACCGATAAAACGATTACTCAGCGGCTGTCTTGTCCGATGAAACTTTCTGATAATTCGCGCCCAACGTTAGGCCATCCTCTTGACCAGTCCACTCCAAGAAATGCAATAAATGTGGTTGCAGCAGTTGTAGTAATTTTGTTTACTTTTTTCGCTTCTTTTTATTGGATTGGGAATGGGGTGTTTGAGTATGCATTGCAGTATATTTCATTTCTCTTTCTTTTCTTTCAGTATCAGGTTGCTGTTTAGGAGGAAGAGAGAGGTTATATGTAGAGTAGCTGAGACAGAGGCTGAGCCAGATGGCAACGATGATAAGGTACTTCTGATGCTACTTTGATGTGTACCAACGCGCATAAGCAAAGATGCATATACATTTGCCTGTAGTTGAGTTTCCAATGCGTTGACAATTTCCTAGGAAAAGGAGGTGCACGAAGATGGTGAAATGCCAGTGTCCTCTGATTCGAGTGATTTGATCATCGAAAAGAGTCCACAGCCTATAGTTGATGATCAAGTAATTTAGCTGTTTAATTGTTCGTCCAATCTTTTGCTGTACTTGACAATTGCAATTGTTCGTCCAATCTTTTGCTGTACTTGACAATTGCAAGTGGTTTGTAACTTGTTTTAAGTGATCTGTTATGTGCTTGCTGCTAGGATAAGGAGCAATCAATTGAGATGCTTGACTCTAACAATCTAACGGGTAACAGTTTGGAAGTTAAGGTTCCAGGCATCGATGAGGTATTTCAGTGTTTTTGTGTTCCGAGATAAAAATAGTCACTTGCTAGCTGGGTTGCTGCATAAGTTATGTTGTTGGTATGATGGTTGCGAGCTTGTAAGCTAGCATATGTTGCTACGTGCTGTTTATGGCTTACTAGAGACTTGCAATATTAGCTGTTGCCTGGGTTTATTAACCATCATTGACACGTGAAACAAGGTTCAGGAAACATGATCATGATCTCTAGCTCATCCCATTTAGAAAAAGAAGAGTAACACGCACACCATAGTACGCTTCTAATTATATCCAGTAATTAGGCCAGACACCAGCAGGCTGCCTAGACAATGTCTACAAATAGGTCACACCATCTTAACGGCCTACAGTTCACGTCCACTTTTAGGCTTTAGTTCCAATTTTACACCTCCGACTCTCCAAAGTAACAGGTAACGGTCTAGTGGTACATACCCCCTTCAGGTCCAGACTTTCTGACTTCATTTAAATCTGAGTCTTTTTAGCGCTATTTGGAGCCTAGTAGAAGATAGATAAGCCCACATATACATGGTTAGACAACACAAGGTATATGTTCTTACAGAATAATAGAGGTGCCTTATTTCGTTGTTGTGTTGACGCAGGACTCTAATAGTGTTGAAGTTACAAGTGGATCACCTTTGCCAGGTGTGAAGGTGATTAAAGTTATAGACATTCTGGTTTTTATGTTGATTTGTAGTGCCTTATCCATTGCCTCTTCTTCTAATGACTGTTTGCGAGACCATGTTCCTTTTGCCCTTTTTCTGCCCCCTATATGATCTATTTCCCTTTAACCCCAGTTTTTCTGAACAGCCACAGCAACTTGATGAATTTGTCAAGATTCCAAAAGAAACGGTTGATGTACTTAGGGATCAAGTTTTCGGATTTGACACCTTCTTTGTGACGAGCCAGGAGCCATACGAGGTTAGCACACGGATAGCTTTGTCTGATTTGTATTGGGAAGAAAGTATGGAAGTTACAAGATTATAACAACCATGATTGCATATGATTGAATGCAATGCCTTGTTGAAAGGTAGGCGTACTGTTGGAGGTGAAATATATGCAGGATTTATGGTGTATATGCTGTTTATAGCTACAATACATTATTATTTGCACTTGTTTTCTTGGAAATGTGGCTAATTTTTACCTTTTTGATTGTAGGGTGGATTACTGTTTAAAGGGAACCTTCGAGGACAGGCGGCTAAAAGTTATGAAAAGATAACAAAGAGGATGGAGGTTTGTGTACTTGTGCTCATTTTTGTTTGGATTTTTGAAGGTTCACAACAGAGGTTTTATTGGAAACGGATTGATGCACATTCTATTTACAGGACAGATTGGGGGATCAATATAAGCTTTTCATTCTAATAAATCCAGAGGATGATAAACCTGTGGCAGTTGTGGTTCCAAGAAAGACCTTGCAACCTGAAATAACTGGTGTTTGTTTCGCTCTCAATTTTTTCACTCTCTTCTGCAGTAATTGAACTGCGTTTGAGATAAGTGCTAAGTTGAGGCATGTTATCAAATTCTAATGCCTTCTGTTTGTCTTCAATAGCCGTCCCAGAATGGTTTGCAGCAGGAGCTTTTGGATTAGTTACATTGTTCACATTACTTCTACGAAACGTACCTGCCTTGCAGTCGAACCTATTGTATGTAGTTCGTTTCATCTCTTAATTTAGATTGGTCATTTATACAATATTCTGTTACTCTGACCTGGGACTGTAAGAGCACCATACACTAGTCTTACTTGAGATGTATGGTAGTTCTAGCATTTGCTCCCTCATAGTCCATTTTACTTTTGAAGTCGTTTGCTGACCATGTATTATATGTGGTTCTTTAGAGTGTGTAAGCTAACTTTTTTTGAGCAAGGAATGTAACATCACCATATTACCACATGACTTTTTGTCCTCATCTCTTTTACTTTTCCTCGACTGAGGAGACCACCTATTCATGTGTACCATTATTTTAGGACCATTATTTTAGGATGAATAGAGACAAATGCTTCCTTGATCTATTTGAGTTTGATTATCATAGCGTCCTTCCCCTTCCTATCTAAAGATGGTTATATGGTCAGCAAGTAGAATGAATTTTCTGTTTGTTATGGCCAGATCAACATTAGACAACCTTGACTTGTTGAAGGACGGCCTTCCTGGAGCCCTTGTGACTGCACTTGTTTTGGGTGTACATGAAATAAGCCACATTTTAGTTGCAAGGAATGCTGGAGTTAAGCTTGGGCTGCCATACTTCGTGCCTAGTTGGCAGGTGATATGAACTTTTCAGCATTATCACTTTGTCTGGGTTATGTTATTGTAAGTAATCTGTACTTTGGGAAATTAAAAGGATACCATCTCTGTGGGATATAATTTTTCTCCTTACACAATAACCACAGCAATTCTGCTTGGAAAGTTAAGTGCTTCCAATTTGTAAGGCGGTGTTCATTTTGAACTCTGTGCATGGTGTCACGGTAACCACTTATCTAGCTCAAGTTGCTTCTAATATAAAGGAGATTGGAAATGGCTGGTGCTAGCTCTTTTGTTTTCTCTTCATGTATGTTCTTGTCGTGAATTGAAATACTTGTTTTTGCATACGTTATAACCGTACATGTAACCCTAGATAGTTCAGCGTTCCTATCATCACTACACACATGTTATAGAAAAGGTACTGGGAAGTCTAATTATAGTGATGCTTCCCGTTTTCAAATGTTGCTGCCTACTAATACAACTCATCTTTCCAGAAATCCTTTCCAAAATGTTTCCTTCAATCTATATGACGCTTCTTCAAAATATAGAAGTCTTATGAGCTCTTTTGGTGGCAGATAGGCTCTTTTGGTGCTATAACAAGGATTTTAAACATTGTACCGAAACGTGAGGATCTTTTGAAGGTTGCAGCAGCAGGGCCTTTAGCTGGGTTCTCTTTTGGCCTTGTTCTTTTGCTTTTAGGGTTTATTTTGCCACCCGGCGATGGTATAGGTGTTGTTGTTGATTCTTCTGTATTTCATGAGTCGCTTCTTGCTGGGGGAATAGGTAATACTCTTTTCCGCAACAGTGCTTTTGATGGGATTTCATGTGTTTATGCATTTATTGTAACTTTACGAATCTTAAAGCATTTTCTTGCCCACCTTTTCTGAAGGCCTATCTATCTTAGCACTTATTTACCGAGTTTAAGATACTAAAGTGAGTTTTACTCCGTGTTAATAGCAAAGCTGCTTCTCGGCGATGTTCTCAAAGAAGGAACTCCAATATCTGTGAACCCCCTTCTGATATGGGCATGGGCTGGGCTTCTCATTAATGCAATCAACAGTATCCCAGCAGGGGAGCTTGATGGGGGACGGATATCTTTTGCCATTTGGGGAAGAAAGGTATGTCCTGACAGCTTAACGTATAATCACCTGCACACATGCCAGTTGAGCCCAGATATGCTACTGCAAATCAACAGGCAGCCTGGCCCTCAATCACCAATCCATAACAAACTGATCTTGATCTCTGATGTTGAGAATAGATGTTTTATCATTGACATATGTTCTTTATGGTTTTCTTTCTACTTTGGCAGGCGTCTTCTCGCTTCACAGCTGCCTCTATCGTGCTACTTGGATTATCCTCATTGTTCAATGATGTAGCTTTTTATTGGGTAGCTCTGATATTCTTCTTGCAGAGAGGTCCCATCGCTCCACTCTCTGAGGAAATCACTGATCCTGACAACAAATATGTTGCACTTGGAGTTACAGTTCTGCTTCTAGGACTATTGGTATGCTTGCCATACCCCTTTCCTTTCACAAGTGAAGCCATTACAAGTTTTTAGCGATACAATAGGATACTCCAATCAAACCTTCACATCCTTGGTTTTGTGCTGCTGAGATCATTCAAATGATTCCCATTACATGAGCTGTTAGACATCATAGTAATATAGGCGGAGATTTTCCCCACAAAAGGTGGCTTTTACTTCTCATTTTTTGTTTAATGTAATAAAGATCGCAAAGGCATGTGCCCATTTGTGGAGGAAAGTAATTTGATATTGTTAATAAATTGGGTCAATGGACCCATTATCCGCCCACTAACAGATAATGTGTATTTGTTAGTCTGGATAATTACAGTTAATTAGAGGATATTTATCTCCTAAGTGTTTGAGGTAAATACATCTTTATCTCCTAAGAGTTGGAGGTAAATTCAATCTCTAATTGTATCTCTATATAAAGGCTAGAGATATCCCAATAAATAATAGGAAGTCATAGCAATAATCCCTCTCTCTATAGCACTCTCTCTAGAGCAATCACCAAGCTCTAGGATTTGGTTCGTGGACGAAGAACTCGACTCTAGTAGCCGTTTTCGTACCTGCGAAAAAGATCAAGCGTGTTGGAGGCTCGTAACAACAAGGATCCTACGTCGGAATTTTCGGAGACTTCGTACGGTATGTTTTCGAACCCATTACGTGTTACGTGGTAGCACGATGAATGTTGTAATCGTTTCAACATTGGTATCAGAGCATGATTACTTGTTGATTCGCCTTTAACATGCTAGATTAAATAATGTGCATGTTACGATTTTTTCCGGATACATGAATGAGACCCATTATTAAAATTCGAAATTTATTGAGCATGTTTTCTGAAAAATAATTAGATGTTTTTGTTCTCCTATGGTTGAGGATGAACTCCATAAAATTTCGTGATTTTTGGATGCATGATTTGTGAGAAATCACGATTTTATTTTTCAAGAAAACTGTGGTTTTTTCGAGTTTTGGGACTCAAATTCGGAGCATGATATTCTGTTTTTATCATGATCGGTTGGTACATAATTAATCTATGTTGTATAAGCTTTCCAACGATATATCGTACGCATTATTTGGCTTAAAAACGAGAGAGATATGGCATCCCGAAGTTGGCATCGCGACATGGCGGCGCTGAAAAAATTAGGGTTTTTCTACGAAGAAATGAACAGTAAACCCACGCGCGCCACGCGCTCAAGCCGAGCCGTACACGCGCCACACGCGCAAAGTCGCGCCGAAACCAGCCGTCACGCTCATCCACGCGCCAGTCGTGGCTGAGCCCAGCGCGAAACGCCGCCACGCGCTCTCACGCGCCAGCAAGGCAGCGTCCGTCCCACGCGCTCCACGCGCGCGTGCCTACCACGCGCCTGCTCCAAAAAAAGCTGCGCTGTCCCACGCGCACGGCGGCGCGTGGAGGCGCGTGAAACTGGTTTTTGGCCGGTGATCGTCACCGCCGGCGAGTGGAGCCTTGTCATGCCTTCTGAAAATTTTCAATGGTGTTGAATTACCTTTATACCCTCTGTGTGTGTTCTGTTTAATTTTTAAACGACTTTTTCTATGAAAAATTAACTTTAAAATTTTGTTTTATACACACAGAATTTTTATTTAATTTCAGAGGGCATATTAAGGATAAATTTACTGTTTGCCAATTTTTTAGGATTTATCTCTCAGTTTTTGGTCATTTGTGAGTATTTTTGTGGTACTTTTGTGGTTCCCAAAAATACGAATAATGCGTAAATATTATTTTTTGCACTTCGTGAGTAGCAATAAATATTTTTGGAGAGTTATATGACATAGATAAATTATGTCTAATTTGTTACATGCTTGCCTTGATTTGTGTTATGGTTTAAATATACTTTTGAGGTATATTTGTTGGGTTTTTGGTAAATCCACACTTTTAAACCATTTATATTTTCAAGGCCCTTTCGCCCGTTTTCCTTGGGAGGAGAATGTGGCCTATTCATCCATTTTATTACCCTGTAACTTCTTATTTGAGTATGCTAGTTTTAGGTTAAATGGATGGATATTAGATTGGCATTCTAAAGAAACTTATGTTTAATGTGTTTACTCTTGTTTTAAGAAAATTCTTTTGAGAATAATGTGCTGTGCGGCATCTCCATTTGTTTTATTGGAGTAGTTTGTAGTAGGATTCTCAAAGATGTTGTATTCTGCTATTTCCCTGTATATTTCGAGAAAGCCTTGTACGGGGATGTAATTTCGCACGCACATTATTCAAACCAGAATTTTCTTAGCATAAGTTATTAGAATGCCAATAGGGCTCAATGGAGTCCTTGCAAATTTAATTGCATGGTGCAATTTTATATTGTTCTAAATTATCATGTGGATGATTTATTATATTGTGGCTTATATGATGATGAAATTTATTGCGAAAAATTACTTGAAAAATATTTTTCCCAACTCACATACATGGGAGATGATTACGAGCTTAGCAGATTTTCGATTTCATGATGTGAGGAAGGATTATGTTTTTCATTTGAATTTTTTGAAATAAATAGAAGGATGTATAATTAATGTCTTTTCCTTGCGCAATCTAATGTAGTGAATATAATGGCCACCAAGAATGTCATAGCTGATCTCGTTAAGGGTGAGAAACTTAACGGAGATAATTATGACGTTTGGCACAAAAAGATGAAATTCATGCTGAACGAACAAGAGCTCGAGGAGCACTTGACCAAGGAGATGGTCGCGCCAACTGAGGCGCAACCCCTAAGAGACCACACTGCCTACCAGAAATGGAATCAGAAAGATCGTAGTGCGCGCTACACCTTGTTGAGCAGCTTGCAAAATGATCTAATCGGGCAGTATGATGAACTTCCAACTTGCAAAGCTTTATGGGATCAGCTCAAGTTTTCTTTTGGTGGAACCTCAACTACGCGGCTTCGTAGCCTTGTGATTAAGTTTGAGGAGTACACAAAAGACCCTAAACATACCATGAGTGAACATCTAAGGATGATGTCCAATATGATTGGTAAGCTAAGGGATGCTGGCCATGCGCTCACAGATGAGCAGCAAGTCAGAGCTGTCATAAGGTCCCTTCCTGCCTCGTGGGCCAATATGAAACAGATATTGACCCACAGTGAAAACATCAAGAACTTTTCTGATGTTTCACAGCATGTCATCCTTGAGGACGAGACTCGAGATACTGACAAGACCCTTGCTTATGTCGCCCAAGGGGGATCGCGCAATGCAAATGGCAAGCGCGGAAGACAAAGTAAGAAAGGTAAGAAAGGCGAGGCTAGCACTTCTGCGCCAAAGGAAGGAAAAATGAAGAAACGCAAGAGAGGAAAACGTGGTGGGAAAAAGGATCTGTCTAAAGTTAAATGCTTCAACTGTCAACAGAAAGGACACTTCGCTCGTGATTGCACTGAGCCGAAGAAGGTACTTTCAGAATCTCTCTCTCAGTTATATGTTTCCTCACATGTGATGGTTGCTCATTCCCAACCTGTGTGGTTTGTGGATACAGGTGCAACAAAACATGTAGCACGTGATCGAGAGAGGGGTTCGTAGATTATCACCGGATTCCAGCGGGTAGCAAACATATCTTCATGGGAAACAATAGCTCCGAAGAGGTGCTAGGGGTTGGTTCTTACCAGCTCAAGTTGCGCACTGGGCGCACATTGATTCTTGAGGATGTGCGATATGCACCCACTGTTCGGCTTAATCTACTTTCAGTTACTGCTTTATTAGACAGTGGTTTTTCCTTTATTTTTAGGGGTAATAAGTTGGACATTTTTTTGGATGATGTTTTGTTCGGACATGGTTTTCGCATGGATAGTCTTTTTCAATTGGATTTAAATGATTCTCAGTCCTCTTATTCTTATGTTGTGAATGATAATATTGTGAATGATTCTACCACCTGGCATGCAAGACTGGGCCACATAGGCCAAGATAGAATGACTCGTTTGGCTAGAGAAGGCCTTTTGGGCCCACTCGCAAGAGTCAATCTACAAACTTGTGAGGCTTGTTTGGCCGGTAAAGCATGCAGGAAGCCTTTTGGAAAGGCTGTGAGAGCAACTCAACCACTTGAGCTAGTTCACTCTGACATATGCGGACCTATGAGTGTAAAGGCACGCCATGGCGCCTCTTATTTCCTTACACTGATAGACGATTATACGCGATATGGTTATGTGTATCTGATATCTCACCGCTACGAAGCTTTGGACTGTTTCAAACGCTTTGTAGCTGAGGTTGAGAATCAGAAAGAGAAGAATTTAAAAACTCTTCGCACTGACCGAGGACGCGAATATTTGTCAGATCACTTCAAGAAGTTTTGTGAGGAAAAAGGGATACGCAGGCAACTTACTATTCCTAATACTCCACAACAAAATGGCGTTGCGGAAAGAAGGAATAGAACATTGTTAGACATGGTTAGGTCTATGATGGCGCAAGCAAACCTTCCCAATATCTTTTTGGGGGGATGCTCTTTTGACTGCAGCCTATATACTTAATCGAGTGCCTTCACAATCAGTCAAGTCCACCCCATATGAGCTTTGGAATGGCCAAAAGCCAAATTTGGATAACTTGCGCCCATGGGGCTCAGCAGGTTATGTTCACAGTACTTCTCATAAGTATGGGAAACTAGGGCCTAGAGCTAAAAAGAGTATCTTCTTGAGGTATTCTGAAAACTCTAAAGGCTATGTGATGTATGGTGAACATCCAAATGGTGGAAAGACTGAAATAGAGTCTCGTGATGTCGATTTCATAGAGAATGATTTTCCTAGCATTGGAGACGCAAGTAAGAATCTTGACCTCTATGAGTTAGAGGAAGTTGAAGCCACTTTACCATCTTCAAGCGAAGGTGGGGAATTAGTTCCTCATCCGGTTGTCGCTGAAGATAGTGTAAGTGACCTTCAACCTAGTGGGAGTATCCCAGACAGTGGGAGCACACCACAAGGACCATCAGGTCAACAAGATTCTCGACTGCAGAGGTGCACGAGGAAGAGTTCCACGTCGTCGTTTTGAGATTGACGGTGAAATTCTTATGTGCACTCCAAATGATGAAGACGAGCCTACTTCTGTGGAAGAAGCCTTATCTTCATCTGCTAGAAATGAGTGGATGGCTGCAATGAAGGATGAGTTAAGCTCAATGGAAAAGAATCGAGTCTGGGAGTTGATTGACCTTCTGCCAGGGCGCAAGACTATTGGAAACAAGTGGGTTTTTAAAGTCAAGCGCAAGGTAGATGGGTAAATCGACAAGTATAAGGCACGTCTTGTGGCGAAAGGCTATACCCAACTGCGGGGTGTGGACTATGAAGATACTTTCTCCCCAGTGGTGAGATTTGCTTCAATTCGCCTGATCCTAGCTATTGTCGCCCAGCAGGATTTAGAACTTTTTCATATGGATGTTAAGACTGCGTTTCTCAATGGAGAACTAGACGAAGAGATTTATATGGCTCAACCCGAGGGTTTTGAAGTCAAAGGACATGAGCGCAAAGTTTGCCGTCAAACGTTCTATATATGGTCTCAAACAATCGTCTAGGCAGTGGTACTTTAGGTTTCATCATGCCATTACCTCTATAGGTTTTGAAATGATTGAACAAGACCATTGCGTTTACGTAAAACGATCCAAGAAAAATATTCTAATCCTTTCTTTGTATGTGGATGACATTCTTTTAGCTGGAAATGACATGAGTTCCATTGTCGCCACTAAGCAGTGGTTGTCCTCAACTTTTGAGATGAAGGACATGGGAGAAGCTAATTATGTGCTCGGGGTTAAAATCATACGTGATCGTCCAAAGAGACTTCTCGGTTTGTCTCAAGAGACATACATCAAGAAAGTCATTGAACGATTTCGTATGCATAACTCAAAACCCATAGACACTCCAATGGACAAGGCGTGTACTTTGACCAGACCAATGCCCAAAGAATGATGAGGAAAAGAATCGGATGTCCAAAGTGCCTTACGCGGCTGCAGTAGGAAGTCTGATGTACGCTATGCTGTGTACGCGTCCAGACATCTGCTATGCTGTTGGAATGGTGAGTCGTTATCAGAGTAATCCTGGACCCGCTCATTGGAATGCGGTGAAGAGGATCCTTCGATACTTGCGTGGAACCGCTGATCTCGTCCTGTGTTATCATGGTGGAGACTTGAGACTGAGAGGATACAGCGATGCTGATTGGGGTGGTGATAGAGATGAGCGCAGATCCACTTCAGGTTATGCATTCATACTAGGAGGTGGAGCTATCTCTTGGTGCAGCAAGAAACAGACTTGCATCGCCCTATCCACGATGGAGTCGGAGTATGTTGCTTGTTCAGCAGCAGTCCAGGAAGCTGTTTGGTTGAGGTCATTCTTACAGTCTTTAGGGGTTACAGCTCATGCAGATGAGGCTGTCACTGTTCACTGTGACAATACAGCTGCCCTAGATTTTGTAAAGGACCCCAAATATCATGGGAAGGCCAAACACATAGGCCTTCGTTATCACTTCATTAGAACTTTAGTTGCGCAAGGAGAGGTGTCCATGAAACATATACCTACTGGCAGAATGGTGGCTGATCCTTTGACCAAGCCCATTGCTAGAGATGTTTTCCTTTCTCACATTAGGAGTATGGGACTCCGTAGGTTTTGACATGTTTATGGCATCTTATGTGCTTGACATTTATTATATTAAATTTTCGTTCCTTGATTTGAGTTTATTTTGGAATGAATGGATAATCTTTGTGATTACATATACATCCTTATTGAGAGTGTCACCAGGCTCGAATTGACCCACTCACACGGGTAATTCACCTTGGCGCTAAGATAGCGAGCAAGATGAGACATAATTGTCTTAAGCGCCAAGTGGGCGAATAAGATGATACAGCTTATAAAGCAAACATGTCGCCTTAGTTGGAGCTAAGATGAGACCTAATAAATTAGGTCGATCATAGAGTATCTCCACAACTCTATGTAGCCTGTTTACAGCCGAATGTGAGATTTCAGGTAGGCACTATGAGAGTGACTGGGCTGAAAAACTCAGGTTAGGCGCTTGTACAGCGACTAGACTTAGATTCGTATGGCGTATTTATTATACATTTATGTGACACGCCCTTGCGGGTTACGCCATAGCATGCAAATCATACTGCATGTGCTAAATGCAGACCGACAGTGGGAGTGACGAATGAATCCCTGCTTCGTCATTGTGTGAGCCACTTGGATCAAAATTTTTGATCCTATATAGTACCCTTTTCACCTTAGACTATGTCATGAAGAGGATACTCAATGTCGCTACTTTAGCATGTACCCTTGGATCATGGATGATGCGGTCTCGCGGGGCATGTCTAGGAAAGCGGTTGGGTCTAATTGGAATGACATGAGGGCTTTGGGAAGAAAGTTCAATATTACATCATGTTGTGTGATTCATAGCCCGGGCGACTTTGTCGATTTTCGTTTCGATATGAGTCATGAATACATAACATATAAGAGGTTTAACACTGCTCATTATGAGGGATTTGAGAGTGTTTAATCTGGTGTAGTTGAACTATCTGGGGTACATACGAGATTTTTTTAGAGTGATGTATTGTGTTAGTTTGGTGATAACTTAATACAATACTCCTCAACTGGACATCCTTTCTCGTAGGTCGCACGTTCCATTTCCTGTATGAGGAGATGAGTGGACGAGAGATAAAGAGGGACTGTACGATTTATTTGCCCTGTCTGTGGGCGAGTGGGAGCTGTTAATAAATTGGGTCAGTGGACCCATTATCCGCCCACTAACAGATAATGTGTATTTGTTAGTTTGGATAAATACAGTTATTTAGAGGATATTTATCTCTTAAGTGTTTGAGATAAATACAATCTTTATCTCCTAAGAGTTGGAGGTAAAGCCAGTCTCTAATTGTATCTCTATATAAAGGCTAGAGATATCCCAATAAATCAAGAAGTCAATAGTAATAACCCTCTCTCTATAGCACTCTCTCTAGAGCAATCACCAAGCTCTAGGATTTGGTTCGTGGACGAAGAACTCGACTCTAGTAGCCGTTTTCGTACCTGCGAAAAAGATCAAGCGTGTTGGAGGCTCGTAACAACAAGGATCCTACGTCGGAATTTTTCGGAGACTTCGTACGGTATGTTTTCGAACCCATTACGTGT
>JAVXUP010004833.1:0-25675 GCA_033070095.1 Escallonia herrerae | reverse complement strand
CTACAAGAAAACAGTTTTAGCGACGGGGTAATCCGTCGCTAAAAGCCAAAAATCCGTCTCTAAAAGAATTAGCGACGGATTCACCGTCGCTAAATATCCCTCGTATAAAAGCCCGTCACTAATAGTTTAGCGACGGAAATTTTAAATCCGTCGCTAAATATGTCATTTTTACCGACGGATTTATTTTAATTAGCGACGGATATTCCGTCGCGAATTATATTCTTTAGAGACGGATTTATATTTTTGAGACGGAATATTCCGTCGCTAAAAAACTTATTTAGCGACGGAATATTCCGTCGCTAAATAACTGATTGTAGGAATACTTTAGCGACGGAATTAATCCGTCGCCAAAAGTCATTTTTTTTTTGAAATTTTTTTTTTATTTTTCAATTACCCAAACCTGTAATACAATTTTCAAATCTCAACAACAACGCGCAATAATCAATACAGAAAGAAATATATATAATATATATATAATCAATTATAAAAAAAATTCATATATGTACAAGCCGGGAACCGGATATAGCCGGTTAGGAGAGGGGAGAAGAGTACAAGGCGGGCACGGGGGGGGGGGGGGAGCTAGGAACGGGCACGGGAAGGGGCTCATCAGGGGTTCCCGAGTCCCGGATCTGGATCCTGCTGATCCGGGGCCGGGGCGGCCTGTCCAGCAGTGCCCTGCTCCCTGATCATCCGGCACACCACTGTAGCAATGCGCTGGATCTCCTCGTCGTCCAACTGAGGCCGAGGAGCCGGTGTCTGTGGAGGGGCAGCAGGGGGTGAGGACGCTCCTATCACGGCACGAGCAGTCGTGCTAGGCAGGCCGCGTATGCGGCCTTTCGGCCGATTCACGACCTCCGGCGTATCCAGCCATCGCTTCAACCCCCCAGTACTCGCAGCCGTACTAGTGGACGCTGATGGCTGTCCGGACTGCTGCTCGGACCCCCTTAGCTGTTCATACGAGGCCTGCAAAAATAGTGGTTTAACGATATGTTAGGGCATTAATTAACGAAACAGACATTGAGGATAGAAAGAAAAAACATTAACTTAAATAAATTGACTCACATCGATCCGCCGGGCAATATCTGAAATATAGTCGCCCGCCCGGTGCGTCTCGTCCTTGTCCTTCTTCCGCACGTGCGTCTGATTATACGTCAGAGCTACGACCTCATCGTCCTCCAGA
Source organism: Escallonia herrerae (assembly GCA_033070095.1). Classification (NCBI taxonomy): domain Eukaryota; kingdom Viridiplantae; phylum Streptophyta; class Magnoliopsida; order Escalloniales; family Escalloniaceae; genus Escallonia; species Escallonia herrerae. The sequence goes on along the minus strand of JAVXUP010004833.1, from coordinate 24,495 downwards.
TCCGGGTGCTCGACCGCGTTCTTGTGTCGGACGATGTCGTGTGGCACCGACCCCCCGTGTGCGTCGGATCTTTGTTCTGTCTGTTCTCAGTCCCGCTCTTACTCTTGGCGTCCCAACCTGGATCCGTAGCCCACCGATCTATCATCTCCCCCCATACACGGTGAGATATCCAATGTGGGGGATATCTCGCCATGTCCGTCATCGGGGCACCCGCGGGCAGCGCCTTCTTCGCCCGGTCCCGTGCATCGTGGAGCCATCGGCGGTAATTCTTGCCGATGTAGGCAAAGAAAGCCTGCTGCCCCAGTACCTGCTGCTGAGGCGTGTCAAACGTGAACCCCTCCTGTAAGGCATTCAATAACACAAATTAACAACATAAAACAAACTGTAATTTAACATTTACTAACGCTGAAAAAAATACTTCACCGTACCAGCCACTCCTCCCATAGGGCCTCCCTCGCAGCGGCATCCCAGTCCTTCCAGTACAGGCGTGGCTCGAAGAATCGGCCCTTCACAAGAACGCCGATCTTCGTCCTCGCAATATTCTCCAGGATCCTGCCAAAGAAGTAATTAAATTAATTAATACAGTTCAAATATAAATTAACACCCCAAAATTTTAAACATAAGGCATGGGGTGATATTTTTAGTACTTACAGGCCCTCCTGCGTGAGCGTAACTCTCTGTTTACGCTGGGGGTCGATGCGTACCCCGCGTGTCGGACCACGGCCTCGTCGAGATCCTACAAAACACAGACATTAATACAGTTCAAATATAAGGCTAGCGAAAATGTACGAAACACCGTTATCAACTATACCTGAGGTAGAACCCACGGAAGATGGAGAATGCACGCGCGTGTGGGATGAATCTGCGTCGGGCTGGGGCGACGGCTCGAGCTGGGGCTGGGGCGATGGCTGGGGCGACGGTGACGGTGACGGCGACGGCTGGGGCTGGGCCCCCGATGGCTGTCCGCGATCACTCTGTGCCTCGTCATCAGTAGGCAATGACGAGGTGGGACTAACCGGGGAGGAAGCAGCTCGGCGTCCAGCCCGGCCACGAATAGCCCGTATCCTATCCATATCTGACTTCATATAGATTATATACAAAGACATTAACACGTGAAAAACAATAATTTAGGCATAAATCATCATCGGCACTATATATATATATATGAACGGATGTGCAAAAACACATCAATAAACACCAAGTTCTAAAATGTTACTACATTTTTCCCGTGATGTTACAACATTACAAGTCAATCATTTTCAGTTTGCGAATCATCTTCATCACTTTCGTCGTCGCCCTCTTCTTCGTGGGACTCGTCGTCCTCTTCATCTTCTAATTCATCCTCTTCATCAGTAGACTCGGTCACATCATCTCCAACACTTTCAACATCTTCCGCGTCATCATCTACGACTTCTTCTCCCACAAGAAGTGTTGTTGGAAGAGGAAGATCGTCCTCCTCGTTGTTGACCTCAACAGGGAACAAGACACGTGGTTGGTCGGCTTGAAAGGAGTCTAGCTCACTGTCATATGTCACGGGCAATTTCTTGGACTTGATAGTTGTATACCAATGAGATTTGGGATTGGCGACGTCCTCCGCGTAAAAGACTTGTACAGCTTGACTAGCAAACACAAAGGGCTCGTCTGATGCAAGTCTTGACTTGACATTGACATCTACAATCCCTTGAGAGCTAACACGGATTCCTCTACTGCATGTGACATCGAACCACGTACACTTGAACATTACCAGGCGGTTTTGGGAACCCAAATATGTTAGCTCAACAATCTCATCTAGCTCTCCGTAAAAATCCATGCAATTCTCGGCATAACAGTCGCCGTTGACCAAGACTCCACTGTTTTGGGTTTGTTTTGTTCGGTCATCATCTTTTACGTTAAACCTAAACCCGTTGATGATATAGCCTCCGTAACAGGATGTTTGTTTGTTAGGGCCTTCGGCTAGTAATTTCAAGCATGAGGCCACTGGTCTATCCATTGACTGAACCTATTGTAGATGACGGTAAAAATTAAGGATAAATCAGTATACTAATTGGCCACAGAACTGTATATAACACATAATATAATTTCGTTAAACAATCTTACACGAATTTTGAACCACTGTACAAATTGTGATTTTCGATGAGATTCAAGTCCAGCGGGATCAGTGATTAAAGATTCCGCATCGAACTCACTGCAAACCAATATAGTTGACTCACTTAACACACACTTTCAATTATGTACAACAATGTAAGTGAATTAAGACTTTAACTTACTCAACGAATGCCGAAACTTCATCGCAATTTAGAAGGGCATATATTGTTGCAGCACTGTACTCTTCATCCGTTAGCCATCGAGTATACGTTCGGCCGAACGGACTCCCTGGCTGCTTGAATATTGACAATTGCCCTTCCAAATTTGTGCTTGATCCGGGGTCATTTCGGCCTAGTTGATTTAACCTTGTACCAACATTAGGCCCGAAATATTGACTACAAAAGTTTACAAGTTCTTCCATTACGTAAGCCTCCGCAATTGAGCCTTCAACCCGAGCCTTATTACGGACTTTTTTCTTTAAATGGAACATGAACCTAGAAGTTTAGCGAATCGAGTTAGGTGGAATATCAATGATAACAGATGTCGCATTAAGTGTAAACGAACAACTATAACAATTTAAGGATTACCTCTCGAAGGGATACATCCACCGATATTGCACGGGTCCACCCATCTTAGCTTCATATGCCAAGTGAACAGGCAGATGCTCCATTGAATCAAAGAACGAAGGTGGGAAGATTTTCTCCAGCTTGCAAATCGTCACCACAATGTTCTTCTCAAGCACTTCCATGTTACTCACCCGGATCGTAGAAGCGCATATATCTCGAAAGAAATGAGATAATTCAGTCAAAGTCTCGCAAACAACCCGTGGCAACAGTCCCCGGAAGGCAATAGGAATGAATCTCTCCATGAATACGTGGCAGTCGTGACTCTTCATCCCTTGGAACTTGCATTCCGATACATTGCAACAACGAGATATGTTGGACGCAAACCCATCCGGAAGCTTCAAATTCTTAACCCACTGACAGACCTTCTCCACTTGTTTCTTGTCTAGACAGTAAGGTGCTTTCGGAAGTATGGTCCTCCCACTGACTGTCCGAGGATGCAATTCACGGCGTACACCCAACTGTTGTAGATCCCTTCTCGCTTTAAGGTGATCTTTCCCTTGACATTCATCACTGTGTTGAACACATTATCAAAAACGTTCTTCTCAATATGCATCACATCCATGTTGTTTCGGATAACGAGCGTCCTCCAGTAGGCTAACTCCCAGAAGATACAAAATTTTCTCCAGTTGTGCTCTTTCCCGAACCCTGCAATCTTCCGATCCGGCACACCCTTACCGTGTGGTATGTCAGTATCAAGTGCCTCCAGGTGTGAGAGTACTTCTTCACCAGATGGGTAGTCCAGTGTGACAACCTCACGCTCGATTGTCCCGTCAAATTTATCCTTCTGCCTACGAAACTGATGGCCCGGTGGCAAAAGCTTACGGTGACATCCGAACCACGAGGCCTTTTCGCCGTGCTTTAACGTATGACCGGGGTTCACGCCCATACAAGCAGGGCATGCTAGCTTCCCATGTGTGCTCCAGCCACACGTCATTCCCAATGCGGGGAAATCATGTATAGTCCACATCAAAGCAGCCCTCATCTGAAAATTTTGTTTAAGGGATGCATCATATGTTTCGACTCCATGATTCCATAATTGTTTTAACTCATCAATCAACGGCCTTAAATACACATCTTGGCCCCGGAATAAGCAACGACAAGAACATATACGGCTTCTTCATGCACATGCCTGGTGGAAGGTTGTAAGGGACAATAATAACAGGCCAACAGGAGTAAGGCGTGGTAGACTGACCGAAAGGGTTGAACCCATCGGTTGCCAGACCAAGTCTAACATTCCGAACTTCCTGAGCAAAGACTGGATGCCTGCGGTCAAACTCCTTCCACGCCTCTCCATCAGCTGGGTGTGTCAGCACATCGGCATCGTTGCTGCGAGTCTCACGGTGAGCCCTCATATGTTCAGCTGTACTGGAGGAGTAGTACATTCTCTGAAGCCGTGGTGTGACCGGGAAATATCGCAATATCTTCCATGCAATGTTTTTCTTCTTCCCTTTGTCCGGTTTGTACCTCGAATGATCACATACTGGACATAATGACAAATCCTTATTCTCTTTCCAGAATAATACACAATCGTTATTGCACGCATCTATCCGGTCATAGCTCAACCCAAGTTTCCTCATCATCTTCTTCGCGTCATAGTACGACGGCGGTAGCTTTTCACTTTCGGGCAGTATTTCTTTGATGAAGGTAACAAACTCGTTAAAACCTTTCTCACTCAGCCCGTGGTCTGATTTCAACTGTAATAACCTACTAACCGCAGACAGCCGTGTGTGTTTCGGAGCTCCATCCCACAGCGGCTCTTCCGCAGCTCTCAACAACTCATAAAACTGATGAGCCCCCTCGTTCGGCGGTTGTGGACTGTCGTTACCCCAGTCAACATTAGCATGCCCAGCATCCATAATCATATCTCGGAAATCATATCGTGCCTCCTCCCTAACTTCAGTTTGACTAGCCAGGTTGGACGACAATACTATCGTTTCCCCGTGCTGCGTCCACCTTGTGTATCCACCCATAAAACCGTACCGACGAAGATGCCATTTTACTTCAATTCTTTTTCTCCAGTGCAACAACTCACATCTACCGCACGGACACCTTATCTTATCAAGGTCAACATGTGCAGGATGCGCATAAGCGAAGTCGAGAAATTCGTCAACGCGACACTCAAAATCTTCAGCATTCTTCCTTTTCATCCAACTTCGATCGACTGACATGACGACTGAATTATCGTACTGTATACCACCTTCAATTATGACCAGTGATTAGGCATTGCCGATGTAAATATCAATGCATGAATGTTACAACATGTCTACATATTTCCCCTCCACTCTTGACATAGGTAGTGGTCCTATCCCATTCAGAAAAGCACATGTTTATAAAACAGTGAATAACTCATGCTTAGTCCGATGTCTGTGGAAAATTCGGCAGCACCTCCCCGCATTTCTCCAAGTACACCACATCGATTAGGTGTTCTAACATTCATCTAACCTTGCTCAGGAAGGTTTGACGGATGTTAGAACACCAGATCTGTATGCACCCAGAGAAACACACGAGAACGTGTACCAAATATCCACGACATAGAACATAAAGCATGAGTCAAAATACTGTTTTATAAACAATTAGCTTTTCCAAACTGGACATCCAAAGGCTCATTACAAGGCATTACCTTGTAATGAGTACCTTTGAACGGGAACTAAGGGTTTCTATGCATGCATGTGTTCAGAAATTGATAAGATATGCAAGAATCTTTCCGAAATATCAAAACTACAGAATGATCGTTGCATATGTTACCAATTCCACATTAAATAGAACTCGTTGGCAACGAGTTGAACCATCTCGTTGCCAATGGACTTCTCAAAACAACAATTAATATAAAGAAGGCAGGGTTTGTAAACAACGAGTAATTGAACCATCTCTGGGCAACATGGAGTAATTATGGGATGTACAAGGGCTAATTAGGGCTAACTGGGTTATTAGGGTTAATTACGATTATTAATTATAGCTGATTAGGGTTGATTAGGACTAATTAGGGTTATTTAGTCCTAATTAGGGTTTAATTGTGCCGAGTAGTGATGATTAGTCCTAATTAGGGCTAATTGGGCTTAATTGGGTTATGTTAGGGCTAATTAATGTTAATGAGGGATAGTTTCGGATAATTATAGCTGACTAGGGTTGATTATGGCTAATTAGAGTTATGTAGTCCTAATTAGGGTTTAATTGTGCCGAGTAGTGCTGATTAGTCCTAATTAGGGCTAATTAGGCTTAATTGGGTTATGTTAGGGCTAATTAATGTTAATGAGGGCTAGTTTCGGATAATTATAGCTAATTAGGGTTGATTATGACTAATTAGGGTTATTTAGTCCTAATTAGGGTTTTGATGGTGCCGAGTAGTGTTGATTAGTCCTAACTAGCGCTAATTAGGCGTAATTGGGTTATGTTAGTGCACATTATGACTAATTAGGCTAACTACAATCAATATGCGCATAATTGGGTTCATTTGGGCTAATTTGGGGTAATTACAGCTAATTTGAATTTCATCAGGTTCTTAGGGTTAATTAAAACTAATTAGGCTCGTTGGAGCTAATTAGGGTTAATTGATTTACTAAAATATTGTTAATCAGGACTAATTAGGGGTAATTATAGCCAGCGCTGGAGCCACGATTAGATTCCAGGGGGTGCATGCTAAAAATGTTGCATTAACCTAACTAACCTAAATTTAATGCACATTCAACAACCTCAATTCCGACACCTCATATAGGGTGTCGATATGGTGTCCGATACGTGTCTGACACCTCCGGACACGTGTCCGACACATACCGACACGTGTCCGACGCCTTTGGACACGTGTCCGAAGCCTCCGGACACGTGTCCGACGCCCACCGACACGCACCTCCAGACACATCGGCATACGTTAATTTGTTTTTTAAATGTCGGACACCGTCGATCAGACGTGCTGTCCGTGTCTGCGCTAACTAACAGGTATCTCAATCCAATTGGGTCCCATCCTCCGTCAACAATCTCAATTCCGACACCTCATATAGGGTGTCGATATGGTGTCCGATACGTGTCTGACACCTCCGGACACGTGTCCGACACATACCGACACGTGTCCGACGCCTTTGGACACGTCCACGAAGCCTCCGGACACGTGTCCGACGCCCACCGACACGCACCTCCAGACACATCGGCATACGTTAATTTGTTTTTTAAATGTCGGACACCGTCGATCAGACGTGCTGTCCGTGTCTGCGCTAACTAACAGGTATCTCAATCCAATTGGGTCCCATCCTCCGTCAACAACCTCAATTCTCAATTCTCAAATGCTCAATGCAATAAAAATTAACAAAAACCACACATTCAATCCAATTGGGTCCCATCCTCCATCAATAATCTCAATATCTCAAATGCTCAATGCACAATTAACAATCTAAAATCATCAATTAATACTCGCAATTACTTCAAATGCACAGCTAATAACCTAAAATCATCGATCAATAATCACAATTCTAAAACGCACAATTAACAACCTAAAATTATCAAACAAATGATCAATGTTCAAATGGAAAAAAAATGTTCAAAATTCACATATCCGATGCGCTTGAATTATTTCAATTTAGGGTTCGATTGTATTAGGGCATTCAATTAGGGTTCAATTTAGGGTTCAATTACTTCAATTTAGGGTTCAATTACTTCAATTTAGGGTTCAATTAGGGGGTTCTATTGATTCAATTTAGGGTTCAGTTGATTTGAGGCATTCAATTTAGGGTTCAATTAGTTCAATTTAGGGTTCGGTTGGATTAGGGCATTCAATTTAGGGTTCAATTAGGGTTCGGTTAGATTGGGGCAATCAATTTAAGGTTTAATTAGGGGTTCAATTAGTTCAAATTAGGGTTCGATTCAATTAGGGCATTCAATTTAGGGTTCAATTACTTCAATTTAGGGTTCAATTAGGGGGTTCTATTGATTCAATTTAGGGTTCGGTTGATTTGAGGCATTCAATTTAGGGTTCAATTAGGGTTCGGTTAGATTGGGGCAATCAATTTAGGGTTTAATTAGGGGTTCAATTAGTTTAATTTAGGGTTCGATTCAATTAGGGCATTCAATTTAGGATTCAATTACTTCAATTTAGGGTTCAATTAGGGGGCTCTATTGATTCAATTTAGGGTTCGGTTGATTTGAGGCATTCAATTTAGGGTTCAATTAGGGTTCGGTTAGATTGGGGCAATCAATTTAGGGTTTAATTAGGAGTTCAATTAGTTTAATTTAGGGTTCGATTCAATTAGGGCATTCAATTTAGGATTCAATTACTTCAATTTAGGGTTCAATTAGGGGGCTTTATTGATTCAATTTAGGGTTTGGTTGATTTGAGGCATTCAATTTAGGGTTCAATTAGGGTTCGGTTAGATTGGGGCAATCAATTTAGGATTTAATTAGGGGTTCAATTAGTTTAATTTAGGGTTCGATTCAATTAGGGCATTCAATTTAGGATTTACTTAGGGTTCAATTATGGTTCAATTACTTCAATTTAGTGGTCGGTTGAATTGAATAAACAATACAGAGGCTTTCTTATCCTGATGTCATGCAATGGCCCATAATCTATGACCTTTCAGCGTCACCATGATCTATATCGGTGTTACAGACTAACTACCGAATATGGTTTTCTTCCCTACCTCGTCAAGAATTAAGGAAAATTAGAGATAACAAGTCCAAGTTCTTCAATAAGCCAAGATCCGTCTGAACAACAAAGTGAATGACATCATAAATAATTCAGATAATTTAGGGCAATTGACAAATTAACAAAAAATTGAACCTAAATTGACATACAAATCTAAATAATTCAGATAATTAGGGCATGTAACCTAAATTGAAGACAAATTAACAAAAAATTCAGATAATTTAGGGCAATTGACATACAAATCTCGAGGTGGGTACGACGGCGCCGGCGTTGGTGGTGCGGCGGCAGTGGTGAGTTTCCTTGCGCGGCGACAGTGGAGGCTTTGTGGCACGACCGGAGTGCAAGGCTTGGTGGCGCGGCGTCGGGTGGGGGACGGGAGTGTTGCCGGAGCTGGGTCGCCGTAGAGAAGGGTCGCCGGAGGTGAGAACAGCGGTGGGTGGGTGGGAGCAGAATTTCAGAGAGAGAACGGGGAGAGAGAGAAAGAAACCAGATCTGAATTTAAATGGAGGATCTTTAGCGACGGAATAAGACCGTCGCTAAAACTCCGTCGGTGAATGTCTTATTATAAAGACTTTTGCGACAGAATTTTTAGCGACGGTTTTATTCCGTCGTTTAAATAATTTTAAAAAAAAACTCAAAATTACTAATTTATAAAAAATATTTAGCGACGGTAATTCCGTCGCTAAAAGTCCGCCGTTAAAACTCCGTTGTCCGCGTCGGTAATAAAACTAACGACGGTATATTCCGTCGCTTAAAGACATGTTTAGCGACGGAATACCTTTCGTCGCTAAAATTCCGTCGCAAAATACATATTTTCTTGTGGTGTTTTTGTCATCTGAAATTATAAAAAAATAATGATAACTAAACATAGTGCATGAGGAAGTTTGCTATTCTCGAAATCACATTACGGCACATATGCTTAAGCTATCTTTATTGAGTTCGACTTCCTTGTGCAAAAGATTTGAATCCCATAAAAAGAAAGGCCGTGATTCACCAATGTAAACCCCTAATGATATTTATGCTCAAAACCCTTTCCGTTCAAGCAAATACAAAAACACATCAAACATTACATCATTGACATACCTGCTACAATCTATTTCTCAAAAATAAATTTAGGGTGCCGCACTAGCTTAATGAAAGAAATAAAGGTTTACCTCAGTCTCTATTCCGCTTGAGAGCCCTTCTTATCTTATAAACTTTAAATATCAATCCTTTGACCACCATCCATAAATATGCTCACAAGGGCTTGTTAGGAAGGTCACACATCCCTCACCATCTAAGGAAATGAGCATTAGCGTTAGAGCCCTAGGGTTATAAACATGTGCACTGTGCTCCATGCATAAGTATATTAACTCCAAGCAATTGGACATCTATGGCATGCCTGAAACAGTATTATTCAATCAACTAGACATGTATGCATTTTGAAACGAAGTAAAATCAAACATTCTAGTCGAAAGAGGGATTGCTAGGCCATTTAATTCATAATAAAATGAACCTAGCGTGCTAAATGTTATCAAGATAATTTTTTCAGAAACAAGAAAAATTCCCTCTAACATTTTTTTTTCTAAATGCTCTTAACACCAAAAATGAATTCTGAAAATATTTCAAAAATAAAAGGGGGATATATCCGTCAAAAAGATAGCCTGGCCCGCAACCTCTCCCCATGCGCCCACACACATTACGACCCCTTTTCCTTCCAACTTTTTTTTTCTTTTTTGTGCAGGAATCCCAAATTCACGTGTCCGCAGTGGCGCATGGTATACACGCGCTGCTCATAAGACAGTAGTTGGTGATAGGGTTGGTGCAGTTCTCTTTGGTTCATAATTTTAAAAATGCTAGTAAGCTTAAATCTTATTTTGGTCTCGTTTAGGCACTCTTTGACTCACCAACACTGTTCACCTTCGTCCCCAATTTTTTAAATGATCCAAAATCCTAGATTTTGAAATTTTCATATCTCACTCCAATCAAGTTTATTTTTGATGAATTTTATATTGTTGGAAAACTACTTCAGAGTAGATTCTAACGGTGAAAACCAAAATCCCTAAATGAAATTGAGCGAAAATTTTTTTTGGACCAAATATTTTAGTTTTTAAACTAGAATATCTTTTGATTTGCAAATACGTTTATGCTCAAAATTTGCAGATACAATCTATCATCCGCATGTAACAACATACATGAAGCCCATTCAACGAATTCAAACAATATACAACAACAAATAAAAATAACTTTTAAATAATAGAACAAATCTACCCTTTAAGTATGTTAAGATGGCACAACAAACATGTTATAGGCACAAAAATAGCTTAAGAGACTCCGATACCAATAAAGTAATTAGAGATGTACCCAAATACACGTGTACGTGAATACGTATACAATATATGGGCAAAAAATTACATACATGCTGAATCCCAGGATCTCGTCACCACTTGACGTACCAACAAATATCACGATCAAACGCTACACAGTGGATTAGACTACGCAAGCATGATATGCACCTTTCAAAAGTCTTTTTCTCTCAATCTAGCTAGGTGTGGAGAGTAATGAAGAATGTTTGAATTTTTTTATCGTCTTTCTAGTGAAGAGCCATGTCTTTTATGTTATCTCGTGAATTGGAGCCGACATGGGCGTACCGGACTCCCGAATACCAACAAATTCCTGCCACGACTTGCGCACACTAAAATGGAGAGAAAAAACTAAACAAGGTTTAATATGAAGAATGACTATCAATGTCTATGGATAAAATAAAGTGCTCTACCTATCGCAGAAGAGGTGGTGAATTATTTGAACAAAAAAAATAACATCAACTTCTTTCGGTTTTCCCAGTTGATGAAATTTCTTTTACTCGTTTGTTTTATCAACTCTTCTAGATGTATAGCCTGTTTGTGAGTTTTGATAGGAGAGAAAAGAAAAGAAAGGAAGATAAGAGAAGAGAAGAGAAGAGAAAGGAAGAGAAGGGAATACAGTTTTCCTTCCTCCCGTTTGTGAGTTTAAGAGAGAAAGGAAAGCATCATTTCTTTCCCTTGTTTGCGAGTTCAGAAGAACAGAAAAGAAAAGATACAACATTACATATATACCCTTATACAACAGTGTACTAATTTAAATAATAATTTTAAAGTATGATCATAACTAAGAACATAATTCAGACAGAAAAAAAATTAGTCATTAAGGATACCACATAAGGCTTATACCATAATAATGTGATAAGTCTCATATCACATGTTAATGCTACAACAAAAAATTACAGAAACTAACCATGAGTTGACTACAAACATTCGACCATCCAAATCTAATTAATGTTAAACCAAAAGTATAACAATCAGTCCCGGGTCAACTCTAACACCCAAATATCCTATCAGCGACAATTTGAACCTCTTATCATTTTTTTAACATGAGCTTGCGCCTCCCGAGTGTATAGCCAAATAAAGCCCTTGGCTTGTCAAGATTCTTACTTGAGATTGTAGTAGACGAAACTAGTCACCACTCATGCCACCTCTTCAGTTTGTTTGTAATAAATGATATGATAAGTTTTTGTAAGAAACTCTAGGACCTAAAAGTTATTAAAAATTAGTCATCATAATCTCAAACGTAATATGGTATTATCAAAATAATACTTATGAGAGTTTTCTTTCTTTCCGTTTCTTCTTAATTTTGGAAAGAAATATTTAGAGATAAAAGTGGCTCAAACTTTCTTTCTTTTTCTCTTCCTTTCTCTATAAAAAAATAGAGAAAAGGGAGGTAGAGATCCTTTCTTTTTCTCTTTTTACTCTCCTAAAAAAAAGAAAAAAAATGACAAACAAGCTAGTAAAGTTATTAAAAGCGTAAAATTTTTTTAAAGTCAATAAGAAGGGAAAATTAGGAAAACATGGGATTTGTGATTAAATATTTGGGGTTGATGGGTTTTTTTGTGAAAATTGTGAAAAGAGGGGGGCCAATTCCTAAAATTTCTGAAAGGTGGGGTGAGTTGTGGAAAAATGGGTTTCTAAAAAAAATCAACATTTCCCCTTCCCCAAAATACCCCTCCCCACAGCTCACCCACTTCGGTCAATCCGCCCAGCCCTTCTCCCTCAATCCCTTCAGGCCCTTCCCTCCAAAATTCTGCCTAACCCACTCCACTCCACCCCCCACCCCCCAGGTGACCCCCACCCCACGTGTGCCCACCCCCACCCCCCATATTTCCCTCCAACCGGGACTTTTCCCCAATCCTAGAGACACGTCCCCCACCAACCCGCACTATGTTTCCAGCCTCTATGCACGGGTGTCTCCTCACCGCACACAGCACCGCCACCACCTGCACCCGCACGGTCCTCCATCCCCTTCGCCCAACCCCTCAGCCCCCAACCACCACTACGTGGTGGTCCTTCACCCAACCCCGCTGCCGTAACGGATGCCGTGACGAGAAATTCAAGGATAGTTTCATGCATGTCGCTGTAGAGGCACTGGAGATCGCATTCCGAAGCTCGACGTTGGTGCGCGCCAGTGTAAAGGTACCCCTTCTTACATTTTTTAAGTGATCAGCATGTTTCTTCTACGTTTGTTCGTTCGTGCCGCTGTAAAGCCCGAGTTTTGTGTTGTTTCTATTCTATTGTCCTGGCGATGAATGCCCTCTTTCAATTTTTCATGTTCTGTTGCTTTTCGTTATGGTTTAGAAGAAGTCGAGGTGGCATACGTGCTGTATGAGATTGACGAGGAGAGGCACTGCCAGTTTTTTAAAGAAGGTGAAGATGGAGTTAGAACTAGTAAAAGGTCGTTGCTTAGCTTAAAACTTGTGGTATCTTCTAGTTCAATCTTGCCAAGTAGCGTCATTTTAACCGGTAAAAGCGAAACTGCTGTTTAACCAGCGTGGCTGCGGCTTTATAAAGCAGTCGAGAGGTGTATGACGCGTACGACTGTATTAAGGAAATGACATGGTTGGTGTAACAAGCAATTCTGGTGTTGCACATTAGACGAAGAAACATTAGCAACTGTAATATAGGCAACATGTTTTGAAAAAGACCGGAGTGAGTAAACTGGGCCTTCTCAACATTTGCAGCTTCCCTTTTTTTTAAGTCTGTGAGGCTTGTGCCTTGGCAACTATTACTATTTATTAAAGGAGGGAATTCTGATGGTATCATCAGTGAAAATGTCAGCTAATTAGTTATTGCTAGAATTCCATTGCAGTTTTAGAAGTTAGTCTCCTTTCTTTTCTGTCATTGCTCCACTACAGTTCAAGAATATAGTCCCCTGCTTTGAATTTATGCCTTTTCGTTTAGTTGATTGTCTTTTTACCCATGCAAATTGTTCTAGGGGGTTGGACATACATGAAGCCTTGGTTGAAAAAAAAGAAGCAAATAGACATTGTGACAAATTTAGAAGTGAGATACGAAAATAAAACGGAGAATCAACTTGAACCGACAATAGATTGATCAGATAAGCGAATTTCTAGCTTACGAGCTTTTTGATATTTAATCGAAATCGTTGTAGATAATTTTACCCGACGACACGTAATATGCTCTCACTTTAATTATAAGATAGAGAAGATGCGGACGATAAGGGGAGGAGAACATGGGCAAAATATATGTTCCAACGATTACAACAGTTACAAGTTCTCATAAAGCATTCTGATGGACGACAAAGCTGTGGTGCCACTGCCTTTTTAGTTATTGGCCCTATCAACGTTCCCACTAGAATACGCAGCTAAAAGCATGCGGGGCTGTGATTGTCACCAGGAAAGTTTTTTGAGAAGCCAGATCACAAATAGCCTAGGTAACAGAATGAGTGTTGCTTTTAACTTAGATGTGCACCTCTCTCTCAAAGGTTGAGGTGAGTGAGTGCTTTGAGTTTAGTGTAAGTAATAACAAGTTAACTTCTTTTTCTGAATAGGTGCTTGACATATACTATTTGCTTTAGTCCGAAGATATGTACATGCTTGTGTACGGGAGTATACATATGTAGCTTGTGTAAAACATGGATGATTTCCTTTTAAGTTTCACGCATATACCCCCATATTTATTTTATGCACACGTGTCTGCACACTGATTTACTGCTATCATGAAGTTTACCTTGGAATCATATGCCAATTTTCATGGCTAAGTTAAATTACAATTATAAGTTACGTAGTGATTGATTAAGTTTTAATGGGGCACTTAGAGGTTTCAGCACTTCAAAGTATAAGGAAAGCCCTCAAAAGTTTAAGAAATGAATTTTTGAAGTCAAGATTAACGTGTCTTCTATTATGGAGACCAAATTTCAGATTTGGTTACTCGAGCTAGATTTGGTTTAGTATAATTTGACATTTGAAGTTTAAGCTAACCTACTTGGTTCTGTTGTTTCTGTTGAGACTTGAGACCAACAGTATTGATGCAATTTCAATGAGAGGGAAGTGGTAGTATTCGGAATTAATCTGTCAAAGGTTTAGTTTGTTGCATGAATCTTTCCAGTAATTCCTTCTACTTCACAAGAGTGTATCTTCGCATGGTCTTTGTAGATTTATGAGTAGCAAGCTCTAGTGAAAAAGGAGTCCCTATAAGCTATGTTGATTTGATGAAGGATATGTTTGAACGAGCTACTACTAACGCGAGAACAATAAAATGGACTTCACCAAGGCTTTGATTTTAGAAGCTTATGGTTTTACCTTGGTGATGGAGAAGCTCAGTAATCATATTTAGGATGACGTTCGTCATTTTATTTTATTTGCGAATGATCTAGTTTAATTTGATGAGGCTAGAGTAGGAGTGAGTTAAGTTAAAGTTATGGGAGTAATTTGAAATTCAAAGGTTTTGGATTAAGCAGGAGATGCGATTCAATTTTAGTAAAACTAGGAGGCACTCGGGAAGAAATTAAAATGGATGGGCACAAGGAGGGAGAGGTTGACGAGCATGTTGCCTACAGGATTTAGAGCAGTCCATTAAAGCATAGATTGGCTTTTGGGTGCTTTGTGATTTTGTTATCTTTCTCAAACTTTAAGCAAAGCTTTATAGGACGGCAGCGAGGCTAGCGACGTTGTAAGAAGAAGTTGATTTGTGACAAGTTGATTGGTTAAGACGATTTAGATGTATAAGTTGTGTGAAAGTACTTGATAGCTAAAGATTTGTAAGAAAACATGTGCTAGTAAGTCCTATGCTTTGATTGAGGGAAATGAAAGAAAAGGATTCATTTAGCCGAAGTAACGATGTGGGACGATGGCCTAGATGACGATGATGACTCGTAAACACTGTCCACGAGTTCAATGCAATCTCATACTTCTCTCTATACCTTGCTGTTGCTTTGTACGTCAACTTAATGTACTCCAATTGAAATGACAAAGGAATGAGTGCAATCTAATGAGTGCAACTACAAGAAAAAGAAGAGCTATAGACTTAAACAAAAAAACCCACCGTGAGCTCGAAGTATTCAATTGGGTAGACGAAGATATCACACACGTATAACAAAAGAAAAAGAAGAAGATGCGCAATTAAAAAAAGAAGGTTATTGCCACGGCAAATGATTTTACATGGAAGATTTTGTTCGCCCTGCCATCATGAGCTATGATAGTATCGTAGTATCATTGAAGTTTCCAGAAAGAAGAATTTTGGGAACTACAAGCCCACTCCGGATTGAGCATCATCATAATGTAGAGCCACATATGCATGTCATGCTAGACGATGAATCTGGAATGCCATTCTTTTGCTTGCAGCAAGATGTGTCCCTTATGCCACACACATTGATTTAGAGGTCAACCAAGTTGGTTTTGGCGTCATTATGCATCTCTCACTTGTCAAATATAAGGGCCCCAGAGGAAGAGTTAACATTTAGACCTGATCTCAGCCAGTGGTAGACACCTCATTTTGGAAAGATTCTTGCAACAAACTAAACCTTGTTGCATGAATCTTTCCTGTAATTCCTTCTGCTTCACAATATGTTTAAGCTAGCATCAATTAAGGAGCATTTTATGGGACATTAGGATTGACTGGTAATTTAAGAAACATGGTTTTAGTGATGCATCCCGAAGAAAATAAAAGTGGTATTAGAATATTCTAGACACAGATGTACGACTACAACATAATATGCACTATATTCTACTCTGCGTATTATTTACACAACTTGCAATCTAATTATGTGATTTTTTGTTCAATTACTTCTGTCTATACTATCACAAAACTTTGTTCTTTAGCCATTTATATGAAATCTTTAGCATCAAGCATATATTAGAAAAATAAAGAAAATGCCTTGAAATAGTCATGCCTTGATGTATGCATCCTTCAGTTAGGCAATAAAGACCGAAGCAACCCTAACATTTCTATTCTCGAGAATATAAGCCGATGTAGGAAACATCAATGATTAATAATTAAAGGCCTAAAATTTTACCAAGTATGTTATCATGTTAATCTATATTTGCAGATTTTAAATATTGTCCAGGGGAGGTAAGATGCTTTTAATGCGACATTAGTGGTGTTAAGGCTACCTGAGACGTGTATATGATGTCAAGTGTCTTCTAAAGTTGGTTAATATTTGTTTGTTTTTCTCTGATTTTGTTTCATGACTTAGAATTATCTCATTAGCAATAACATATTAAGGTAACTAGCAGGGAACAACAAAGAGATCATCTAGGTGGTAAAAGATACGGGGCAAGCGTCAAGTCCCCAGCTTCAAAAACAATGTAGATCATAAAGAAAAAAAATTCCTGATCCTAAAGTTCAGCCGCTTATTATCAGGCTTAAAAAGATTTTGCTGGCTTGACAAAAGACACTATCCTGTTATTAGAAAGTGACATGGTAATATAATTAATCTGTTAAAAGTAAATGCCTGCTTCGGTGTGCATCTATATGCAAGACATATTCGCAAAAGTGAATGCCTTAGAGTCTCTTATATTCTGCTTCTCTACTCTCCAGTTTTTCTTCTAAACCCTTATTGTTCTCTATTTATATTTTGATTTACTGCCCTTTCATGGATTATTTTTAGTGGATTATGCCATATGTTGGCCGGGTTCACAAAACACACCAAGCTCCAAGATAACTGAGGGGAAGAGAATGATAAAACTCCATTGGTTAAAAGAAATGAGAAGGTAGACTGAGGGCTTAAGTATAGTATCAAATGATTGCAACTTCTGAAAAGTAAACCTGTTTGCATCTGGAATAAACATTCTACCTCAATTCGGTCCATAATCTTAATTATGTTCTAGCTATGTTTTTTGAAGAACATAATGTAACTATGTTTTAAACACGATCAAGTTTTTTGAATCTTCGGAGACTATTTATCTATTGTACTTGGCTGGTTCGTGTCTTTAATTATTGATATGTTGTTATATATTTAATTAAAATGTATTTCATAAATTTCATTCTTTTCATGATGAAAGAAGGCTTAGAAAGTCCAAGAGATTTGAAATTGAGTAGGATTTTATCCATTTAGATTGCTAAAAGTAAATTTCATTGTAGAATTTTTTAACAAAATAGTTAGTTGAAAACGCATTGCAAACGATTGAGATTTTTCTTTTGATAATATACGCCTACACATATCTAGAAAAACCCTCACCAAAAATTAACTTATTCTTCTTGCCTCCTAGAGATCTCCCTTTCCTCTTGGCAAACACGTAAGATTATCAGCTCAAGAGGCATTTTCGCTTGAGCTGATGATTCGGTACATGGCAATTGGTGTGCCTTGGCATACAATGTCAGATCTAACTTCTTGGGAGGAAGTCAGTTGACCAGTTGTCTTTGCACATTGCTCTGAGCGCTTTGTTACCGACACGAGCGAGACTTACATGCCATAGATCAGATGTTTCATTCATTCCTGTTCCGTCAATATAAGCTTATTGGGCTGTCATGACTCAGATATTTTGATCTTCTTCCTCGCATGTAAGGATCACTTGGAATTTGCTCTCTTTCATATACCTTTTCATCATCACGTCCAAAGATAACATCACCTCCAGATTTAGTTAGTTGGGACACTGTAGTGCAGATTTTCTTCGTAGTAGGGACATCGTATATACTCTTCAGCCAACTGATCTTCAAGCCTTGACATTGGTGAACATGGTCACTTTACCTTACCATAATCCTTTTTCCCAGCTAGTTAGTCTTGCTATCAACTTGCCTTCATCACTTCTTGAATGTTTGATCATCCAGCGTCGTCGATCCATTCTTTGGAGTGGTCTGAACTCTTCCGTCTACTTCCTTCCCCCCAAACTGGGGGAGACCCCTTCATGTACCGTAGTGAAACCAACATCTTGTTGAGTTTCAGGAAATACAAACTCTCATTCATGATCTTCACATCCATATTCGATAAATTGGTCTTCGACAATAGATATAAATGCTCCCCATTCTTCTTCACTGCCATCATTACCTTTGTGCAAACATCGGTGTTACCAACACGGTATTACCTGCCTCGAACGTTTGCTTTGGTGAGTGACAATCTTTACCGCAACCAATAGTTATTAGTTTATGTTCTATGATCATTCTGACTCATTCCCTTTGTTTTTTTACCTTTATGTGTACTATGTGTACAAAAGCATTGCATTTTGCAATATGGATATGCATGAAGAAGACATGCCATTGTATAATGTAAGGCATCTTCATTGATGATTTGATATATGCAGCCGCTACATGGGAAGCATGAAGGAGTTATATTGCCTTTGCCACTGGGGGGGCGATAGACGCGAAGTTGCTGGTCGCATTGTCGTAGAGGGAGGAAACAACCAACTACTATTCGTGGATGAAACAACCTCGTATGATCAGTTCGTAGCTGAGGCCTGTGAAGCGTGTTCTATTGATTCACGCGACAAGTCATTTGTATTTTGCACAAACGAAGAGACGGGACAGCTGGTGTCGCTGCAAAACCAGTGGGCTTTGACTCTAATGTTGTGGTTACATTCTGGAACCAAAGTTCATGTTTTCATCGGCGATGCGATGTCGCAAGCAGGACATTCAGCCAACCCGACGTACTGACTTTAATGCTGGCATATCTTTTTGTTTTGCTTGTATGATTGACGTGACCGTTGACATGTAAATTCTTGTTTGTAGGGTGCCAAATCATTGCACATTGCCTGGGCCTGCTGTCCACTGTGAGCGTGACAACGCTCATCTTCCTGGACCTGGTGATGACGCTCAACTCCGTACCATGCTAGTTGATAGTCCACTGAAACACGTTTCATCCTCTCCGACACAAGAAGTTCCTGCTATCACCAGCGATGTGGAACCAAGTCCAGCCTCCTCAGGTTATGATCATGCTTTTAACGATTGTACACTGGAACTAACCTCATCCTGCTTTGAACCTGCATCTCCCGTATATGATCCCCCTGAAAATCTGATCATAGATGGTACGATTGTTGCTTCAAATGTTGCCGACGTGCATTTCCAGAAAGGCAGCCTATTCGAAGATATAAAAGCATTTCGGCGGTGCTTGTACTTCCTTACGCTCAACAAGAAGTTCAAGTGTGTGTGGAAGGACAACAGTAAGGGTTATCTACGGGCAATATGCAGCATTAAGGGATGTCCATGGTATCTAACGGCCACGTGCGACGGGGAATCAACGTACGTTAGAGTAATAACCTACACGGCGACTCACTCGCACAACATGGGTGATGATGCTGGTTACGTCCTCGTTGTAAAGGCAAAGTATCTTGGGGAGAAGTTTAAAAGGAAGATTGTTGAGAGCCCTGATTTCAGCCCTAACAAGATACGAACCATCTTCCACGAAGATCACAAGGTTCGCATGTCTTACAATCAGGCCTGGAGCGTGAAAGAGTGGGCAAAGGCTAGCATTGAGGGTGGTGTTCCAGCCGAAGGTTATGCATACGTTCCATGGTTATGTGAACGACTAACTACTGTAATTCCTGGGACACGTGCGACGTACCGGACAGCGAGCGAAGACAATCACCGGTTTAATCAATTGTTCGTAGCTTACGGTACGTCCATTGCCGGTTTCCATAGTGCATGCAGGCCCTTGATTTTCATTGACTCCTGTTTTCTCAAGAACTTCTATAAAGGTTGCATTTTCTCTGCTTGTGCTCTGGACTCGAACAACGGGTTGTATCCGTTGGCATATTCCATAGCCTCCGCCGAGAATGATGTTGATTGGGATTGGTTTCTGAGTGAGCTGCGAGAAGTGCTGGACCAGGACACCAAATTTATGTTTATGACGGATAGGAACAAGAGTCTAGTCAATGGCATCGAGAAGGTATTTGGGCCTGACTGCAATTCTCATTGTCTTCGTCACCTAAAGGAAAACTTTCGCAAATATTTGGTGAAGAATAACGGATGGAAGACGAAGAAATGCAATTCTGCATTGGAACTGCTGGACAAGCTTGGGAGAGCTCGTGATCATAGCCAATTTATGCACCACTACAATGAGATGTGCAAGCTGGACAATAACTTTTCCCTTTGGCTGGAACAAAACAAGCCACAGCACTGGGCTAATGCTTATTTTCCCTGAAGATGGGATTGGTTATCCTCAAATCCAGCTGAATCGTACATGCATGGCTTGGTAAGCACACCTTGGGAACTAAATATTCATCGTTCATCAAAGATCGTCACATGTTGTGTAGTATCAAGACACTTTCTTTGGCCGCAAGCAAAGCGAAAGCATTTCCAAGTGGCATGCACCTGTTGGTCCCCGAATTGAAGAAAAGATTGAAAAATCTAAGAGCAGAGCATTGTCCCTTAGCAGCAGGTGTATGTTCGACCAAACTTTCACAGTCTTTGATAGCAAAAATAACAACTATGCCGTGGATCTGTCACAGCGATGGTGTAGTTGCCAGGAGATGGACTATACGGGGATTCCCTGTCCACATGCCATGGAAGTCCTTCCCAAGTCCGGGATGAGCGTTTATGACCTTGTCGATCGCGTCTTCCTGGTGGACCAGCAAAAGCATTTGTACAAGCATCAAATTCCTCCGGTTCTGACCTTCGATGAGCCGACATTTGACCAGATCCAGTGGGATGTCGAGGAAGATTGTAGAAAAGGTAATCCTAGGGGCCTCTACCTCATGCAGCCACCAAGAACCAAGCGGCCTGCTGGTCGCCCACGCACCGCTCGAATAGAGTCGCAATTTCAGGGCAAGCGGATTTCTCGTTGCTCTCGTTGCAATCAAACCGGTCACAATCGTTCGAGCTGCAAGAGTGCAATAAATGAAGCGGCAACCACCTATATCACAAACACCCAAGGAATTTAACTGGTTCGTAGCTTTAGTTTCTGATGAAAACTGATATCTAACTATAGTTTTATGTGCTAATCTTACGTTGTGATGCGTTGAATTGACACATTGGCTCAAACACGCACCGTTTTCGAAACGTGTCCAGTGTGTTGTTACAGCGGCATCACTGGACTGCACATTTATTCTCATTTCTCCACATGCCTGAATTTTACTCTTTGCTTACTTCTTATTTCAACGCGTTCATATCGGTGTCTGTTTGTGTAGTCAATTAATCATGCCAATATATGCCTCAAAGGTGTCTGTCAAATTTGCAAAGATGACAGACACTTTAGCCTGTAGAAGGCCCCAGCTTTTAGGGGCTCTCACAGAGAAAACATTTGTTGCAAACACTCGGGAAGGGCGGTAATTGAGACCCCAAGTTGACTGTTGGAAGCTGTAAACCCAGGTGCCTACTTGGCACCGAGGATGGTAGCAGTCCTGCGCAAGAGCAGGCTCTCACTTGAAAATGATAGCCCATGACGTATATTTTGTCTAAACTGAAAGGGCCGGGCCAGGGTTAGCTATGGATTGAAGCAACTGGCAAGATTTAGAACAAACATTAAAATGCGACGCAGATCTAGTACAGGAGACAAGTATGAGGTCAATATCACAGTGGCCAAGGCATAGGCCGGATGCAAATCATGTCTGTTGATTCATATGTTATTACTGTTTGTATTTCAGTCAACGTTTACGTTAGACTTGTCTAGAGTATACAATTAACTACCATTGCTTTATATAATTCATATTAAATTCTCCGTGGCTTCACCCTTACGAAACAAGAGTCCTTTTGACAGTATTGCTGCGAGGTCTCTTGAATTAGGTAAGCTGTCATTGGCAAGAGTTTGTAAGTTACATATCCTTGGAGGAATTTCATTTTATGTTTATGGTAATATTGTGGATTTCTTGGTATATTATACTGGATATAGTGAGAGAAAAGGAGGGGGTACCGGGGGCCGGATGGGTGCCATCTGCTCGATACCAAGTGTTGAACCTGTGGCGAAGGTTTCTAAGATCACGACCTATAGGCAAATTAACCCATGCCAGCCCTCACCTCCTTCATCCACTTGCTCTTGATCAAATACGAACAGGGCACTGCAATTTGGCTTGTAAAATAGGCCCTAAGCCTGTTCGATGTTGGCCCTAATGTGTCAACCCATGTCATAGTAGGTGGGCACGTCAGTTCTCTGCTTTAGCATTTGGCCATAGAAATCTGCCCGAAGGGCTTGTGCTTTCGATGCTGTGACCGCCGTCCACATCAGATTGCAAGTGAGCAGGCTAACCCAAGTGGGATTACTTTTAAGAACCTCATGAGCGTGCTACAAAAACCTCACTAAGCGGGTGAGCCCAGGAAAGGTAATATGATAAGGAAGATTTACCACATGATTAGATGGCTTATGCCCAAGAATACGAGAGCTAATTGGCTGGTACGAGAACCAGCCAATCCGTGGGCATTGTATATTGGAATGTATGGAGGATTGAACAATGACCAGGGTTCGACCACATGATCCGATATGGAGCTGGAATCCGGATGAGAGCATTAGTGCATATAAGTATGAGGTGGGTGGCAGGGTATACTTTGAATCATTGACTCGAGGTAAATTTAATTTGCAATATTGTCTGGGCAGGGGTTTTGGTCGAGCGATGTGTTGGGAGGACATGAGAGTGAAATTCTGATGGCTTGCAGTGGATTAGGGACAAGCATATTAGGTATCATAGTAACAAGGTAGGCCAGTGTAGTTTTGACTGTTGAGCCAAACTTCGGGCACTAGTTTGTGTCTTTTTCTAGTTTTGCCTTGTTTTTCAACCTCTTTTAATTTTCGCCGTACGTGACATTGTTATTCAGTGGCTATTTTCAGTGTTCTTTGCATGTGCATGTGCTCTCTGTTCTGTAATGAATGACCCATGTGATCAATTATCCTGATTCAAGCGTACACTCTTCACAGGTTGCGGGCGTGGATTGTAAATATCGATGTAAATCTGGATCATTTTGGCTTAGCTGCCCTATTTTTGTAGCTGCACACCGAAGGGGTACAACAGAGCTCTTCAACCGAACTAGAAGCATGGCAACAATAGCAAGCTGATTCCGCAATGGGATCCAATATATGGGACTCTATTTCACGGTATAGCAGCCGGTGTTGCCCTGGATCTTGATCCGGCTGTTGCAGACTGTAATGTGTACATATTGCACCTCTTTTGGGACTTTCAAACTTATTCAATGTACGTGATGCTAATTGTAGTTGTTATTAAGCCGTGCATTCAGTGTCCAAGTCCCCATCCTTGTTATGAGTTGCAATTGATGAGTACACAGGGTAACAACTTGGACCCGTTTCATTGCCATTTTTTGTAAGCAAACTGTTGTATTATACTAACAAGTGATGTGTATATATCATATTATCAGCATAAGTTAAGCTTGCTGGGAAAGATTCTGCAAGACAGTTTTAACAGGCAATATATATGTTGCAAATATATCTCCCTCCCTAAAAGAGCTTCGATGAAGGATGAAGTTTTGTTAGCCGGGTTTTATGATGTGTGTAATTTTTGACTTCGTAGTGCCTTGACACTGCTCATCGTCAATTACCGCCTGTGATAGTTGCCTATTCTTGTTTTTTTCTTGTGATTCTAAATGGAGTTTTTGCCCTTAATGACGTATTTTTAGAACTTGATTACTGTTTTATCCCATTTTGAACCTTATTTACCCGAGTAACCCCTTTTTGGAAATCGTTATTCTAAAGAGAGATTTCAACCGGGAAATCGTGTTTTGAAAGAACGTTTTCATTTGGTTTACTTTTTTTTACATCTTTAAACAAAATTGAGGAGAACATGAAAAAAAAGAAATTCTGAAATTAGAAATCGCATTTTTAAAGCACGTTTTCATGAAATCGTGGTTTCTAACCAAGCTTTCTGACAAGAACAGAGATCTTGGCTTCTAACCAAGATTTCATGTTGAAATCGTCTTCCAAACCCACGTTTTCATTATGCACATTTAAGTCGTTTTTCAAAATCACATTTTCAAA